>OVBJ01001048.1:0-35387 GCA_900406535.1 Noccaea bulbosa | reverse complement strand
AGACTCTAAATGAGACAGAGAGACTTAAGCCCACAAGGGGAAAAAAGCGATGAAGCTTCTCATATTGGCCTAGTTCATTTATCAATCTTTTAAATGGGTGAATCTGGCTCTGGCTGCTACAAACAAAACAAATAAAAAAAATCCAAGCGAAAAACTATGTATACATTAATACCACTATCCGGTTCTTCTTACATACATGTATTAAATTCCCACTAGTATGTTTCCAAAACTTTACCAACTCGTTAATGATCTCAACGTGAAAAAATGGCCAAATGGCCAGAGAGAGCCAGGCTTCCTGTTGCATTGAATATTCAACAAATTTGGACAGATCATCATAAATCCTTAAGATTCGAGTGTGAGTAGCTGCTGGGAACAGAAGGAGAGAGGAAGGATTAGCAGTTGACACTTAATTAAAAGTTGATGCAATCAGGTCGTACGTACCTGAATCAAAAATGCTGCCCTTGAATATACTATTCTTTTGTGCTCTATTCTATGAAGAAAACCTCAAAAGCAACACAAGTGCTGAGGGACACATCCTACACGCAAAAAAAACTGTGAAGGAAAGGGAACTAATATTTGATAAGAGCAGGAAGTGATGCATGGAGTTCTGACAAGCAGTGGAACATCCAGTTCAGTAACTGTTCTCTCGGTAGCTCCAACAGAAGTTGCGCCTGCACATATCATCTAAAGCCCTTGAGTTCGTGGCATGAAATAGATTACGAAAATTCAGGTAGACCTCAACACTACTAATTTACTCATAAATTACCATTATCTGATCTCCTTCGTATATCAAGGAGCTTCGGTAAACGTCAGAAGTCATGGAATCTGTGATCAGATTAAACACCTTCTTACTCATATTTGTTTTCATGACAACCATCTTGCCTGATGCATAAATTCTGTTTACTCCAAGATCAGCCGCCATGCGTCTCACATACAGCTTCTTTAAAATAATTTCCATGGAGTAAGGCTCTTTCCCATATTGACGACGCAGGTTCTCTGTGAACTGCATTAGACTCCACATATCTTTCTCAGCTGCTTTTTCAGCTTCATTGATGATCTCCATCGGATTTTCCAGGTTATTTACATACTCTGAGGGAAGCCGGGGATTTATATTGATGTCAATCTGGAAAACAGAGCAGGAACAGCAATTAGATCCGCATTAATTGCTACCGTTCGAGGTATAACAACTGCATTGAAACTTGAACTTCTCTAGTTACTCGTTGACAAACAACAGACCTAATAACAACTAACATATGTAGTCTTCATAATACACTTGGAAACATTCTGATCTTGTGTCAGTTTTTAATCTAAAGTCAACCCTTTCTTACAAATTAAAAATGGAAAATACCTTCACCAGGTTGTATGGAACCGAAAAAATACGGAGTTCCTCCACCTAGAAACAACCAAAAAGATTGACTGTGAGTCAATAACCAAGCCCATTTAAGAAAAGGCTCATCAGTGTCATAGTCAGAGAGAATGTAGAAGGAGAATTTAATCATATAATACCTTTGACAGACTCTCAAAAAGCATTTCAAAGAAGAGATCAATGCCGACATTTCCAACATCCCCTGTCTGTTGTTCACCAAAGATTGTCCCAAAACCTCTTATACCCATATCCCTCTCCGCAAGTTGAAAACCTTGTCCAAGTTCACGGCACTCTTCAAGAGCACTAAGCCTTTCCTGCATTGTTAGCTTGTACATTACATGCCAGAGTCTGCCAGGGAAATAGAACAAGTAAAGTCGCCCACAATACCAATGCTTGATCAGAGAGCAGCGATTTATCGGGATAAAACAGGTAGGCATGAGCTTCTTTATCCGCCCGGCCAACCCTTCCACGCAACTGTTGACAGCAACAAGAGGAAGATATCTAAGAAGCTACTCACTTTTCTTTGCCAGGGCTAACTACAGTAGCAATGAGGCATAAATAAAGCAAACAATTAACTTTGGCACCTGGTATAACTGAGCGAGCCCAAACTGCTGAACATCCTGAATGATTATGGTATTTGCATTTTGAATGTCAAGTCCGCTTTCCACAATATTAGTGCAGATGAGGATTTTGATCTTTCCTTGCGCAAATCTCTCCATGGTTTCCTCTAATTGTTTTGAGTATTGCTGTAAATACATCAATGTAGCAGGATAATCAATGATAGGGCAACAGCATTGCTTAGGAGGATTCTCTGAAATGTGCTCTCTCTTATAAATGAGCATCCAAATGTCTAGTCCTGCTAAGAAAGGCCACAACGTACCTTTCCATGTGCCATAGCAATGTCAATATCTGGAAATGCTTCTTCAAGAAAATCCATTACTTCCTCTAGTCCTGATAAGGAAAAATAAAGTGGTAAATCGATAATGGAACAATGTAAAGGCTGGAATGACAAAAATAATCTCATGGTCAAGAAGTTTCTGATTTTGCTTCTGTCTAAGTTACGACCAAAGCCAAAAGGTATTCATGTTAAGAGATAATGTAGAGAAAGACAACGCTTATAACCTTTAATTCGAGGCAAGACATAGAAAACTTGGCCACCACGATCCAGCTCATTTTTTATTGCTTCTATCACCTTTTCCTTACGGAATGATGAAAGATGGGTTTTTATTGGAATCCTCTCCGGAGGCGGCGTGGAGATTAAACTGCCACAAGGGGGAAACAAAGGTCATCAGTCTCATCAAATTTTATTAGTGAGAGCTAATAATCTTAAACACATCCTGTCGCAACCTGGCATCCCGGAATCCAGTCAAAGCTAGGTATAGTGTCCTTGGTATGGGTGTTGCGGATAGGGTAAGCACATCTACTGATGTTTTGAAAGATGCAATCTTTTCTTTCTGCTTGACCCCAAATCTCTGTAAAGTAAAAAAGAGACTTTCATTAACTAATCCAAGCATCTTTCAGAGACCAGGCCATGCATAAATACTAGTTTTCAAGGAATTAGAACACAACCTGTTCCTCATCAACCACAAGGAGGCCTAGATTACTGTACGCAACACGGCTTCCGAGAAGTGAGTGAGTACCTACAATGATATTGAGATGTCCATCTTTTATCATTTCCAAATACTTTTCCTTCTCTGCTTTGGTCTGCACGATGCCGAAGGTGCGACTGGTCATTTGCAGGTAAAATCATGAACAACGTATATACTCAGCAGAGAGCAGAGGGTTTATATGTAACACAAGCACTAAAACACATTTGATTGTTCTGCATTGAACTGTATAGCATTCATAGAATAATTTAGCATCAGAAACAGTGATCTGAATACCTGAAACCGACTTAAAAGGCCGACTTTGATCTGTGGATACAAGGAAAAGCGCTCTGAGATTACATCATAATGTTGCTTCGCCAATACAATTGTGGGTGCTAAAACCATAGCTTGTTTTCCAGCTGAGACCACACAAAAGATGGCCCGTAGAGCAACCTCTGTTTTACCAAACCCAACGTCTCCGCAGATCAATCGGTCCATTGGTGTTTCTCTCTCTGTCAAATCCTTGTCAACATCAAGGAAAGCCTGCAAGGAGAAGTCAGCTTGAGCAAAGGAATATGAATGATGAAAACCAAGAGATAGCAGCAACACCTGCTGCTGGTCAGGAGTAGCGTTATAAGGAAATTGAGACGCAAAATCAGCCATGATGGGGTTTTTTGGATAGGGATATCTCTTCTGTCTAAGCCTATGAAGGTATAGCTCCATCAAGTCAACGACCATTTTCTGAATAGCGACTTTTCCTTTGGTCTTTCTTCTTTCCCAAACACTAGTGTCACTCAGTCGACTCAAAGTCCGAGGCCGTTTGGTCTCATTTGGACTGGAACGGAACACAGCGAGACATCAACATACAGCAAGAGTCCAAGACAAAGGAAAAAAAAGAGTTGCAAGAGAAGGCGTACAGATTGTATCGGTAGAGCAGACGCGAGGCCTGCTTGAGGGGAAGCTTGGCCATGCCGTCTGCGTACTCTATGAAGACGTATTCGAGGGGCTCTGAAGAATCCTTGGGGACATCAAACTTTATCCCGACAAAACGCCCAATCCCAACTTTCTTGTGGACGACATAGTCACCGGAAAGGAGACTGTAAGGGTCAACCTTGTAGCTAAAACCGCCGGCACTTGCCTCTGTACCTTGCCTAACTCCTTTGAGCTTCTGCAGACCCCTCTCTTGTTGTTCCTTGACCATCTGAATGTACTTGTCGGCCTCCTCAGAATCCATGGCCGGTCCCTTAGCGGTCTCTCTCTTGCCAAGGTCGCGCCGAATCCTCTCGTTGAGGAGCGATATTGAATCGCTTTCCGCTAACTCCTGCTTCTCTCTCAATCTGGTGGGTTTTGCGGCAGTTGCGGAGAGAGAGGAAAGAGCGACCAGTGGAAGAGATGATGAGTTTCGGGTGAGCTTCGTGAAGGAGAAGAGCCTCCATGGCGGAGGAGAGGAGCAGAGCTTGAAGACGAGGGGTGTAGTAATAAGGTCGGGATTTGGGAGCAAAGATGTCATCTTGAATAAGGATCCCAGAGGTTTAGAAAGAGAAGGGGATGATAATGGAGAGAGAGAGAGAGATAAACAACATACAATACTTTAAGAGTGTGGTTCTCTATTGGATTGTATGGAACTCATAGGGTCCACGTTGGGGCATTGTATGTTCCGTCGGAACATTCCGACGCGAATTTTGGAGCAAAGATCCTAAAGAACAGAACATTGTTTGGATAAACAACATACAATACTTATACAACAATCTTTCTTTGGCTATCTTCTTCATTTTTCAGCATAACATCAAGTTTGAAAAATATTGTAAGCCGCAGATTATTCCTATACATAGGAGCCAGGGCTGTTTGGCTTAAACATAGTAAATCATGCCGACTTCAATTAGGCTGATGTGAGGAATGTTGAGTGCTACAGCTGGCCCTCTGCAGTTCTTCCTCAGAAACGAGTAGCCGATATCAATTGTCACCTTCTTCAACCAGGACGACGATTTCCTTGATTTCACATACGAGTGACCCATTATATATGCAACACCTGCCTCTCTCGCTCCTATCAGATCCATTAGCTCTTCCCTCACAGAGGACTCCATCCCACGACTTGGCTGCGTTAACCGCAACCTCACATGCCGCCTCCTCACTTGCCCTTGCGGATACTCATCCTCGTACACTGAACGCAGGCTCTGGAGAGTCATGGATTTACTGCTTTGTATCGTGGGGTCACCAAAATCATACCCCTCTACCTCTGAAACCGTCAACACTGAGTTGGAGACACTCTTCTGGCTACTCAACACGGCCATTCTCCCATCATAAGTTTGAGACTCCGAAGCAGAGGACTGGAGGTCGCCTGCTTCCATCTGGATGAACTCCGCTATGCTCTGTATCAGCTGATTCTCAAAGTCCCCATCCTCCCGTTGAATGTCCTTGTACCCATACCTCACTATGCACCTGTACATACGATAAGGCTTTGGGCAAACACGTCCAATGAGGAAGCGTTCTTCAGCGGAAACATGAGGCACTGGAACTGATTTCACACAAACAAATACCACGACTTTATGGAATGCCGGGATGTTGGTGACAAAGTGAGAGAAAATTGCAGGAACTCCAGTTGCAAGTTCTGAGTACACAAGTCCTATTCCAGGCACACGGACAATACCAAGACTAGGTCCTAATCCGAGCAACCACTTCAGTGAAACCTTGTTATGAAGATCAAAACTGTATTTCCTGCGGGTACCATAGTGCCACACATACATGGCCGTCATAAATATGAACGCGAGCACCAAAGGTACCCAACCACCCTGGGGAACTTTCATGAGCGCTGCTGAGAGGTACACACCTTCGATAATCCATAGACTTCCAAGGAACAAAGCCGCCAGAAAACAACTCTTCTGCCAAACCACGACTATAACAAGAGCCATGAGAAACGTTGTGACGAACATTACTATCATGCAGGCGAGTCCTGTGCGTAAAGAGAAAACCACCATCAAGCAATCAGATCATGCCTCCTGGACAAGAAAAAGTATATTCCAGTTAATGGGAAGTTTACCGTAGGCATTTCCAATCAAAGTTGTGTCTTGAAAGCCTATAGCTATTGCGAGAGTAACGATCATCAGGATCCAGTTGATCTCAGGAATATAGATCTGTCCATATATATGTTTAGAAGTATGGACTACTTTAACGCGTGGGAAGCAACCAAGAGCATGGCATTGTTTGATTATTGAGAACGTAGCGGTTATCACAGCCTGACTGCCAACAATGGTTGCAAGCGTGGCAATGACAAAGACAGGCCAGAGAACAGGATCTGCATAAAGGACCAAAATCATATAAGATTGTCATTATCTCAAGGAAGCAAGTGATTTTAGACAGTGGTGTCAATAGTCAGCAAACCTGGGATTGAATTGTAAAAACTGTTGGGGATGGACCCGAGGTTCTTTGACAAGAAAGCTGCCTGGCCCATGTATTGTATAACCAGACAAGGGTACACAACAAACGCGAAAGCAAGCTGTACAGAACGATAAGGAAGTAAAATGTAACAAACAAAGCTGCACAACCAGCATGGACATATGTTGAACGATAACTAGAAAAACTGTAGAGAAGTCACGGGTAAAAGAACTGATGTACACCAGCAGACATGAAACCACTACTTACTCTGATTGAGACCGAGGTGAAATGGCCAAGATCTGCAAACATAGCTTCAGTGCCTGATGAGACAGTGATAATCACTTTAGTAAACCAGCTCATAAGACCGTTCACTTCAAGGATAAAAAGAACAAGACGATAGAATACAGGATTCAAAACAAACAGAAAAGAAACAGTTTTAAGTTGATGTCTTGATCCAGAACCAGAACTACCTGTTACAGAAAGAAGAAGCCCCCCAAGAGAAATCCATCCATCTCTACCAGTCACTCTGAAGAATTTGATGATATAAAGCGGGGAAATGGCATGAATTATCCTCGGATTCCAGTGTATAATGTTGTATACACCAATGAAGAGTAATGAAATAAGCCAGATGATCACAATTGGTGCAAACATAAAAGCCACCCTGTGAGTACCAGAGTGTTGCAAAGCAAACAGTCCAACCAAAATGACACAGGCAAGCAACATGAGTTGGCCTGCAGTGGTATAACAGAAGACCTTCAGATATTCCTCCAAAACAAATAGATGAAATGAAACAACAATCAAAACTTGATACAAGCACAAGGTGGAAGCAAGAAGAATAATATACCATCAGTCAATTTCTTCTCGGTAGCTTGCAAACCTGACAAGGACGAGAGAACTGCAAGAAAGCAGGAGTATATTATAGTTTATAGTCTGAGACAGGAAACATAGTGATGAAGAGAGAAATAAGAATGCTCTCGGAGAATATGGTTTCAAGTACAAGAAACAAACGAAACGATGCCGGTGAACAAGTCCAACAGTGAATGTTAATACGGAGGAGGTAGGAATACTTAACCTGAGATTGCGGGGGTCAGAACGCCGTCACCTATGAGCATAGCAGCACCAAAAAGTACAAGAAGCAGCAACGCGGTCCTCAGCCTTTTGTGCTTTTCAAGGATTCTTTTAAAGGGGGATGAAGTTCCAGTGTCCGTGGAGGGACCAGACTTGTAAGCTGAGAGCTCCTCATCAGCAGCTTGCTGGTTGGGAAGTAAGCTAAGCTTCGCATGCCTACAAAGCAGCGAATAGAGAGCNAAAAATTCCGCCTGGAGACGCACATTAAAAAAAAAAAAAAAAAAAAAAGTGTTAAGATATAAAATGGCGGAAGATATATATAAGAGTTGAAAAGAGATAGAAAACCTTGTCCATTGTCATGGGCACTGAGTACCACAAGAAGGTATTTGAGAAGGGGAAACAGCGTGAGGGTCCAGAAAATCAAAGAGAAAGCACCAAAGACGGCTTCCTCGTTCTGATGCTGCGGCAACTTGCCGATAAATGTGCAAGGATACACATAGAGAGGAGACGTGCTGAGGCTACCGTAGACCACACCAAAGCTCTGGTAGGCCAAAATCAAATTATTGGAGAGACTCACCCACGAAAGCTGAAGGAAGCGATGACGTTAACAATTCAGTAAGCCAGAAATGCAGAGTTAAGTGCCACGAGAAAGAAAGCACAAGGCAGACAATATGCGAGAAGAGGTCAAGAGCCTCGTTTCCTGGACTAGGAAACTAGTATAACAATGCGATGAACAAAATCTAAAGACAATAGAGAGACTGAGAGAGTGTGTTAGTCTTAGGGTTTCTCGAGAACTAACTTGAGGAGGAGATACTCCCGATTCTGCCGCCGCCATCGCCCGTTGATGAATTGATGAATCTCAGCAAATCAGGTTCGATCTCTCGCCGACTTCTCTTATCCGAAAACTTAAGTAATTAATTTAAGAGTTCGGGAACCGTATTATTAATTAAAAACAAAAAAAAATCGTGAGGTGACATTTCCAACAAAACAAAAATGTGTGCAATTGAACATTTGGGAAATAAAAAAAATAAAAAAACTAAAGAAGATTTTCTCGTCTCATCTTCTCTCCCCTAAATTTTTTTTTTTATTTATGAATGTTAAGATTTATACTATTTTCTGAATAATTACAATATTGTTGTTGAACAACTTATTACAACGAGAATTGAAATCATAATTAAAGAAAAAAAAATACAACTCAGAAAAGGAGCGAGTTCTTACAGCGGAAGAGAAAGAGAGAAGGCGTGAGTGAAAATCCGGCGGTTACGCTCCTTCCAAATGGCATAGATAATGACTTGAAAGAGAAGCTTTGCGAAGGTACTCTTTTATGGGCCCATAGTTTTGTGAATATCGGATATCCAATCGGAGACAAGATACAAAGATGCTGGTCTTTGAGAAGGCAAGTTAAGTGAGAAAAAACTCCAAATGCTCGAAGAGAAATCGCAGCTGAGGAAGAGGTGATGATGACTCTCCAGTTCTGTAGAGCAGAGAACACAATCTAAGGGTACTGTCATTCCCCAACTGCTAAGCTGATCCCTTGTTGGTAGTCTTGATAACATGACCAACAAAGTCAAACCAAGTCATGACATAACATCGAGGAATTGATTCCTTATACCACACCGCCTTATTACAAGAGACAACTGGGGAACGATCTCGCAAGTAATCCCAAGTGTCTTTGGAGGAGAATTTATTTACAAACAAACCAGTTCCATTTCGCCAAAGAAAAATGTCCCTTCCTTTAGCAGCAGTAGGCGGGTCAATAGTCGTTAGGTGAACCTGAAGTTCATGCGCAGCCACAGATCGAGCACCAAGCAGCCTCCAAGAACCATTTGATGTAGCACTGATGACCCTTGCTCCAATTGGAATTCTCAAAAGTCTTGGGCCACCCGGACCAAGGAGATTTATCAAAGGATCCAACTCTGTCCAATGATCAAACCAGAAACAAGCTCTTTGGCCGTCCCCAATCTCACATCTCAACAAGTCAACCAGCAAATGTTTTAACTGAAGCATACTCCTTATCGCAGGAGAGAATTTGCTTGCATCCTCCGTTTGCCAAAAAGATTTCCTCGCAAAAACATGATTATTTATCCAGGCCACCCACAAAGATCTGGCATTAGAGAATAGGTTCCAGATCTGTTTGAGTCTGAAAACCGTCTGAAACTCCTCCAAAAGACGAATACCAAGTCCGCCTTCTTCTTAAGGCCTGCAAATTAGTTTCCAGGCAACTCTCGCACCTCGCGCTGATCCCGTTTGTTTTTCCATAGAAAAGCAGAGCATAGTGAATCCACCTTGTTGTAGAACTTTTTAAAGGCCACCACCGCTCGTTTCTTTGGCCGGCTCCAGTGGCTTCTTCAGCGTCGGAGTCCGGATTTGTCTGTGCTCTGTGTTTTGTTGTGATGTTTCTCTTTCTATTTCACTGATCTCTTTGATCGAAGAAACTTTGGATGCTCAAAGGTTTTTTTTCCTAGATCTGTTCAGATTTAGGTGCTCTTTGAGGCGTAGATATCTGTAAGATTTTCGGAGGAGTGTATCCTCTTTCCCCACGTTTTCTCCTCTCTTGCCTTTAATACTGGTTATAGATCTGGCTTTTTCACCTTCTCTTTCTTTTGCTCTGTTTTCGGTGTTCCGGTTTTTTCACCAACACGGATAACACCAAACTCCATATTGGGTTCCGGTTCGATCTTTTACCCTCTGTGTATGGAGTTTGGTGTTATCTGTATTGGTTCGTGTTCGCTCCCTGCCGCTATCTTATGTCTGATCGAGATCTCAATATATCAGTTGCCAATTAGGAACCTTTGGAAGGGTTGTGAAGGAGGATTTTTGAGTTGAAAGGTAGTCTGTGGTTAGGGAGGTTGCTAGCCGTAGTTTTGCTGAGAGCTTTTGCGGTGAGGTGAGTTCTTTGAAGTTTTTCCGGAAGTTTGAAGCTTGTCTTAGCTTCTGCAAGAGTGGGGATTGGTGGTGTTCTTCTTCTTTGTTAAACTTCTTCATGCCCATTTTCTTCTTCTTCTGAGATTTATGGTTTAGTTTTCTTCTTGTTGGTTTGTTTGGTTTTCTTTTAGTCTCTCTTTATGGGCTTAGTTTCCGGTGTATTTCGTCTTCTGAAGATTTTTCTTGTCGTCTGGCTTAATATTTTACCACCTGTATTCTACCTATGTATTATACCCTTGTTGTAACGTTTTCACCAAGATGAAAACAAAAAAAAACATTTGGGAAATAAAATGTCACATTGAATATACAAACGGAAATAAACAGGATGATGTACATGGGAAAAACCCCTTAAAAAAACCTAAACTATTTTTTCATCTGTAAAAAAAAAAACTCCACACATTTTATAGTATTTTTGGTTACCATTTTAATTCACAATCTCTTAAAAATTGAAAGTTTTGCAGGATTTCATGGTCACTCGCCAAAAGAAAGGGAGGGAAGAAGAGAGAAATAGATTTGGGAAAAAATGAGAATTAGGTTTTGTTAAATAAATTAGGAAAATCATCATTTCAGACTAATTAAATACACGTGCTTAATAACATTAAATGTCATTTTAAGTTTTGTGTTTAACAATTAAGTGTTTGTTAAAACATTTTGCAAAACTTTCGAAAAGTTGTGAATTAAAATGGTAACGAAAATACTATGGGTTTATTTTTGATAATCTAAAAAGTTTGGAGTTTTTTTTCCATATGAAAAATAGTTCAGGTTTTTTAAAAAGTTTTTTCACAATAACAATAAACGCCATTTTAAATATTGCTTTTAAGTTTTAACAATTAACAATTAAGCATTTGTTAAAATATTTTGCAAAACTTTTGATTTTTGAAAGGTTGTAAATCAAAATGAAAACGAAAAGGATTTGTTTTTGACAACCTAAAAAGTTTGAGATTTTTTATTTCAAAATAAAAAATAGATTTTTTAAAAGATTTTCCCCATGATGTATGATATTTACATTACATAAACGAAATCAGCCATTGTATGCAAAGCAGTGGAGAGATATGTGTGCAATTGAACATTTGGAAATAGCAGACAAAAGACATGGGATGTAGAAATGGAATCATTATTAGTTGTATGTTTCAAAAATGTGATCTTTAGTTTCTTGTTATTTGTGGGCTTCATTCCAAAACTAGCGTATCTGGTCTTGTTGAATTAAAAGTTATTTTGGACTTTGGTTATCCAATAAAAGTTACTATATACTGAGGTAAATGGCGAACTAATGTCCGTAGGTAGATAAGAGTATGAAAGCGTTGTTTGATTGATTGGGTTTGGGCACAAATACAAGTGCAATTTCTTTACTTGATTTGGCTGTATCATTCTCAGATCATTAACCCAGCTCTGCTTCTAGCAGTAGCTTTCCATTCATGAATCAATCGATCAACTGCATCTCCATCTCCATCTCCATCTCCATCTCCATCTCTCATCCAGCAGCTCTCCTTCTAGATGCCGCACTGTCTCTCCTTCAACCCATCCTCTCCGGAGGCCCATCCTCATCCTTCCCTAGGTAATGTCTTAATTCCGAAACCGCACACCACGTGTTTGTTGAAATGCCTTAACGAGTTCGTCTTTGTACAGAGGGCGTGGCCTCCTCTTCCAGAAACGCTTCCAATCCGTCGCCCACCTTTAACCTCAGCCGCGAGTTAGCTCACGCTTTTCAGACTCCCTCCTACCACGACATACGGTCTCGGGTTCACGTGGTTGACCCCCCCACGGCCACCCAACATCATCTTCACATCGCTGCGGATCGCACCGAGCTGCTTCTCTCTCAAGTTCTCCAACCAAACAAGGAATGCGTCCAAGAAGCTCTAAGCCACTCCAAGCCAACCACACTCACCCACCTCATCTCCACTTACTTCCAACACAGCGAAAACGCCACCCGCCTTTGCTTGAATCTTTACCAACGCGTCCTCAGCGCTCGCCACCTCTACACACCCCTCTTTGACCTCTTCCACATCCTTCCCGCTGACTCTGATTCTCACGCCATTGACCAGTCCCTCTGTAACTTGGCATTCGACGTTTTCCTCAAGCTCGACACTTTTGAGAACCCTTTCTCGTCTCCTGAATCCCACAGCTTTCGAGAGACTCAATTATGCTTCTCCCAGTTGAAGCACAACCTGGATAGACGTCTCCGTAAGTCTAGATCACGGATCCGCCTCCTCCACCACGCCACAGCTGGTTCTGCCTTTATGTCTTCTTGTTGCTGTTGCTGCTTCTGCCTCTGCCATTGCCTCTCATGCGCTTGCCACCCTTGTTCTTGCAGGTCCCTTGTGCAGTCCCTACCTCCCTCACAGTTTCAAGAAGAAGGAGCTAACTAACATTTCTCAGCTCAATGCCGCTGCCAAAGGAACTTTTGTGCTCAACAAAGATCTTGACACCATTGACCGTCTTGTCTCCCGTTTGCACACGGGGATCGAATACGACAAGCTTTTCATTCGGCTCGGATTGGAGAGGGGGAGGGACGTGTATTCAGTCCAGGAGATTGTGAAACAGCTTCGCAAGAGCCACCTTAACATCACCCATCAACTCAAGGATCTTGAAGATCATATTTGCCTCTGGTTCACCAACGTTAACAAAGCTAGATTGTTGCTCCTTCAAGAGATACATCTTCCCCGAATGTAAGCTCCTCAACTCTTTTTTATTCCTTCTTCTTCCAAATGCAAATGCTTGTTAGTTGGTGCAGCCACGGTAATCTGTAGAGGAAACAAATTACTGCCATCTCTAGTCTAGTCTAGTCAAGATAATCAATCAAGATTACAAGGTCAGTGCTTTTTGCAAAATCAGATATCTGGATAATTGGAGTACATGAGTGTTTCGTTTATCGTCTGCTTGTTGACCTGGAGTCCAAGTAATATATGCCTATGATTTAATCTCATGCGTGTTGTCTTAATTGACGGTATGTCTTTTGTGTACTCAGTAAGACCGTAAGGTTGGCTGCGGCTGTGTGGGAGGCAATGCATTTGTTTAATTTGTCTATCCATTTGATTGTTGTTCTTGCAGTAGCCTGAGCTTATGAGAGAGGATAACAGTAGCGAGGTGATATCTCATATATACATAGGCGTCGCTGGGAATAGAGACTTTTTGTGGGTTTCCTTAGATATTGGTGGTAGACTTGCATGGCTTAAGGCTAAAGCAGTAGTTAATATTGGATGTAATATTGGTTCAAATCATCATATCAGACAAGTGTATTGATTTGCCGCACTTGGTTTTAGACAGACCACAGACAGTAACCTAGAGTTTTAGTGAAATGAGAAGAAGAGAAGGTTCAAGAAGCGGCGACCCCCTGTTTGGCCTTGAGGACAAGCTCCTCCGTGGTGGTACCTATGATCTCGTTGGCTCGCTTCAGCCCCATGCAGTAGTACCTTCCAATGGTGTCCCGGGCAACAATCCCCAACTTCTCTAGCTTCTGGATTGCATCGTCCACATCAAAGTTACACCTCTCACCAAACTCTTCCTTTATCAGTTCCTCGCACCTCAGATCCAGATCCTATTTACCTCATAACACACAAGTCAGCGTTCGATGATGATAACAGACAATGAAAAAGAAAAGAGAGAGAGTTATGTACCTCCAAGGTAGCTTTCCCCTGCTCCATAAGTATGTAGAAAGAAATCATCACCTCTTTTACCTGCGCGTGAAACCCACAAAATGAGCCTTACCCTTTCGTTTCGATTTCCACCCATGTACATACTAGATTCATAGCAGGAACTTACTTCTTGCTGAACTACGTCATCACACAAGTGTAGAAGGGTTCCTTTCCCGCTGTCTAGTTGTTTATCATACATGGACTGCGTTATCAAGTTCTGGTACGTCGCCATGTTCTGCTGGAACCTGAAGTAAAACAACTTAACGTGAATAACTACCTATTCGCTTATCAAAAAACAAGAATCAAGGTAAGAAAGCAAAGCACTTAACGTGAAGTATGTTTTGGCACAATAACCAACCACTGTGGAGAGAATGGCAATAATTACCCATGGATCTGCTTTCGGCATCTCAACCGAAGTAAGCACGGCAACCTGTTGAGAAGAATCTGTTGGTAACCAAGAAAAAANAAAAAAAAAAAAAAAAAAAAAAATCTGGTTGCCAAGGAGACCAACCAGACCAACTACGGCAGATATCAGAAATTTGACCCAATCCATTGGAGTCAATCCAGGGTTTCTTTTCTCAGGCTGCACAAGACGTTAATGTTATTGCAGCTAGTTTGCATTTTTGTTTGCTACAAAACCCACCAAGCAAGGCAACATGAGAAACTTACAAGCACAATCTCCATGTCGGCCATAGGAATGTTTTTGAAATGCTTGACGAAAATTCCTCGTTCTAGATTTGTTTTAGAGCTAGCTCGCCTGCAACATCATCAACCACATGCTTGAACCACAAGTTCACAAAGGGTAAAATAGCTGAAACCAGACATACATAAACCTTACCTATAAACAACAATCATTCTATCGAACGTAGGCTCCTGTATTGTGAGCTTGCTCAAAAAACTCTTAAAGCTGAATTCATCGAGAGGAAAGCCATTTTATATACATACAGCTTTCCTGAATAGCCAAAGTTACGTTATAAGAAAATCACAACAAGACGTGGACAGGATACTGAAGACAACCTCAACTGTGTATTCTCAAGGCGAATACGCTCCACATACAAGTCCTCATTATCTGCTTCAGGGTTTGTCTCGTCATCTTTTTTTGGATCTTTCTTGTGAAGTCTGCTTGACGTATTAGCACGTAACTTCTCTAACCTGAGATCCAATGCGGTAGTAAACATTAACACGAAGAAGGATGTTAAGACCTTAAATTCAATTTTTTTTTTTTTTACAACTATGAACGTTAAGAAAGTCTACACTGGGAAACTTGTGCGTACCTAGTGATTCTCAAGAGATAAGACCAAAAACGTGATATGATCACATCCAATTTCTCCATGAAAAAGAAATCTGTGGTTCTATCCATTCCAATGCCACGCCTGAATATGACATACTACAAAAATGGGTAAAAAACAATTAGTCTGGAAGATAACAATCTTGAATGTAAGTGGGATCTAGAAACTCAAAAGTGTACATTATCCGAAAAGTCAGGAAGGTTTTCATGTGGGTGCTCCTCAAAATATCTCTTGAGTAGTTGCTTGTCAAGCTTCATCCACCAAAGCAAGAAAACAGGTTTAGAGAAATCCACAAGTGTGGGGATGAGCAAAAACGTTAGTGACAGACTAAGAGCTCTTTGATTAAACCTTTGACTCGTCAACTTTAATGGGAAGGTTGAGAAGATACTGCCCAGAGTGTGCAACCTCGATCTCATCATCTGTTGTAATTTTGAAGTTGCTCTTCTCCATAACCTTGGGAAGGAAAAAGAGAGCAGATACAAGAACACAGACATAACATAAGGACTAAATAACCTAATCAAGTGACTGACTGACTACCTGAAACAAGTAAGCGAGGAAATTTTGTTCAAGCACATCAATTTCCTGAGAAGACAGGTTCTGCTGCTGGAGTTTCTGAGCACCGTGTACAGGATCAAAAAGAGAGTAGAGTTGCTGGAGATGCAAAAGCCAGCAAATGAGAAGAAGGGCAAAAGCAAACAAAGTTTCTAAGAAAGATGGGAGCAGTGGAAAGGGGTTAACACCATCAAATCTTCAAACTGAAGATTATACCAAGCTCGAACAGTGTATTCAATTCTCTTGCAGAGCTTGAGAAACTCTTGTCTATCATTGCTATGTTCTGCAAAACACGAGAGCCCGCCAAAGAGGCACGAGATTGAAGGGATTGTGGAAGTCGAAAGGCAATTTCAAAAGGGAAATATCGAATTCAATGTATAAGGGAATTTGGGGGAAAAAGGAGAAACTGACCAATGAGATTAGCCAAGGTCATGATGAGCTTAGGTTTGAGGATAGGGATGACGGATTCGGGCTCCAGACGAATCGTTTCCTTGTTCCGTTGATGCGACATTTCGCGGATCGATTTTAGGAAGAGAGGAGATGAGAAGAAGAATGGGTGAAGGAGCGTAACGGCCTTGAGATCGAACAAGACAACGTATGAGATGAGATGAGAGCAATCCCATCAATACGGAAGCCTTCCTTCTTTACTTTACTCTATTATTAATATTATGATGAATTAATGTCGTTTGACGTTTGCGTTGTGACGTTGTGTAGAGTAACTCCACCAACGCATCTGCCCTGATTACTTTTTCATTTTATTACCACCTCCTCCTCCAGTTGCATAAGAGTTTCCGAATTCTAAATAATAAAATACCTCAAAATTGCGGATAACGTTTATTTTTGGTCAATACTATATTTCCTTGCCGACATTCAAAAATGAATAATTAATTTCCAAAATCTCAGAAAACAAAATGAGATGATTATCTGTGGAGGTGAAAATGCATATGTTAAATGACCAAAGGTAGATCCTCATTGGTCCACCATATCTCAAAGAGCTATTAAAAAATATACGGGCTTTAACGATATCCATATAAACGGTCCAGATGTCGCAATATAGATTAGGCCCATGATTTTAATGGGCTTTAGCGATATCCAAATAAACGGTCCACGTGTGGATGGAATTTAAATAACGGGCGCTTTTCACCTTAGTTAGATTTGGACAGCTTATAAGATTGTTTAGTTACAAAATGTTTAAAGATTTATGTATTGCAAAAATTGTTAGACATGATGTGTCAGAATTTATAAACAACATGTTTAAGAAATCAAAGAGATGGGAAGTAAACATATACGGTACGACAAAAATGAATTGAAAGTGTTGTATTTGTATCAGAACTAGATGACATGTGTTGACGTCATCTAGTAATACAACCAGCGTTACAATACAAAAAGAGACATGTGTTTAAGTTATTAACAGATCGGGAATGACCAAAAAAGGACACATACGAAGATAATGTAGAGAGAGAATCGGAGGAAGAAGGAGAAGGATGATAATATGCTTTGGAATATTCGCAAATGGAAGCACAGATTAGCAGTGGAAGGTGTCAACATCGATGGCTTGCCTTTTTAGTATTCTATCCCATCTAGAGAGAAGAAGGCCCACGAGCCCAGAGCGAGGGAGCCAACCAGGAAAGAGAGTCCTTTGCGAATATCCAAAAGGGATTGTTTGACAATGAGGTGTCGATCCTAAGAATATTCCAAGATCCCATCTTCATCTTCTTTTAACCCTCCAAATCCATCTCTGAAACCCATCCCTCACATTTTTCCTTTGATCTATTCTCTTTGTCTCCTCTCTAATCTAAAGAGCTGCTAATTAAAAATGTCTCTCAAAGCCATTCATGTCACGGAAGTGCCCAGCCTCGACCACTTCCCAGATAACCCCTCCCTCTGCCCCTCTCGTTTCTCAGCAGGTCTGTTATCATGAGCATATATATGGATCTTTCTTGTCTTGAACACAAATTTTGATAACCAAACTGACTGATTGTGTATGCACTATGCAGGTGTTGAATTGAGCAAAGGGGTCTCTTATAAGATCCCCAAGTTTCTGGTGGTGGGACATAGAGGTCATGGCATGAACGTGTCACAGTCGCCGGATCCAAGGTTCTCTGCTCTCAAGGAAAACTCCATCATCTCCTTCAATGCCGCTTCGAAACTTCCTCTCGACTTTATCGAATTCGATGTTCAGGTTTCTTTCTTTCTTTCTTTCCCATGTTCGGTGTCGGTTCGCTGCATCTTTTGTTTTCCTCCACGTGACCGCCGGCCATACCACGTGGGGGCTAATTCGTTGACCGTTTTCTTCTCTTGTTAGATATAAAAAGACTTTCCCCTCATCTTCTTCTATTCTTGTTTTTTGATCAAAACGCGCAGGTCACCAGAGATGGCTGCCCAGTCATTTTCCACGACGACTTTATCTACTCGGAAGATAACGTAAGTCTCCGTTTAGCGGGCTTCTTCCCCTGTTTTGTTTGTGTGGTGGATGAAGTGATGCTTATGTTGGATTTACATGTACAGGGAGTGGTGTACGAGAAGCGGGTCACGGAGGTTAGCTTGTCGGAGTTCATGTCCTACGGGCCACAGAGGGAAACAGGGAAGAGAGGGAAGCCACTGTTGAGAAAGTCAAAGGAAGGTAAGATCTTGAAGTGGAGCGTCCAAGGAGACGACTCGCTCTGTACTCTCCAGGAAGCTTTCGAGAAAGTGGAGCCCAAACTGGGTTTCAACATCGAGCTTAAGCTTGACGACAACCTCGTATATCCCTCCGATCATCTCTCCCGTCTTGTCCTCCCAATCTTGAAGGTACAAATACAAGTTGATAACACATTATGCATGATTGGGATCAATTGCCTGACCCAACTACTGTGACAGGAGGTGTGCGATTATGGAAAGGACAGACCCATCATCTTCTCCAGCTTTCACCCCGATGCTGCCCTTCTTGTCAGGAAGTTGCAGAGCACCTATCCCGTAAGTCATTTCCAAGCTAGACACTCTTTCCACTTTTAACTTATATGTGTGCTGAAGAATGGAAATGGAAAACAGGTATTCTTCTTGACAAACGGAGGCACAGAGGTGTACTACGACGAGAGAAGGAATTCGCTGGAGGAAGCAATCAAAGTATGTGTGGACGGAGGCCTTCAGGGGATTGTCTCGGAGGTGAAGGGAGTTTTCCGGAACCCAGCCGCCGTCAACAAGATAAAAGAATCCAAGCTCGCTCTCATGACATACGGCAAGCTCAACAACGTAGCGGAGGCAGTGTATATGCAGCATTTGATGGGAATAGAAGGAGTGATAGTGGATCATGTGGAGGAGATGACAGAGGCTGTGAGGGAGATGATAAAGCCATCCAACGTAGATGCTCATGATACTAAGCCAAAGCCAAACTTCTCCGAGCGAGAGCTCTCCTTTCTTCTCAAGCTCATTCCCGAGTTGATACAGCACTAAGTAATTCTTTTTCCTTTAGTTAGGATATGTAAAAGAAAAGTGACAGTGGTTGTATAGGACGAAATTTGAAAATGTGGGTGCTGCTACATTCATGACATGAGGACCCAAATGGTGTTGTGGAATGTGTGAGAACTGGATTGAGCAGGAGGCATTAGTACCATTTTAATCAATCAAATCTAGTTGTGTAAAGGTGTTTTTAGAAGGGGAAAGTGGGGACTTGGGCGAGGAGGCCGTGCTGAAGGTGGTAGTGGAGACGTGGCAAGAGAGGCCTGTAAGGATCCTCTTCCCTCTTCTGCTTCACAAACTTTAGGCATCTCTCAACCTCCTTCTTCACCTCTGCGTACACCTCCTTTGCCTTGTCTCTGTCCCTCAACTCTTCCTCTCCCGTCTCTATCTCCTTCCCAAAGTAGTAATAGTATCTCCCTGGCCACTTTGGTATCACTCCTGGCATGTGGAAGTCTTGGTTCCCCTCTTCTCCTTCCACGCTTCCCCTTCGAAACACCAACCATGTCTATGTCACACACCATCATCCATTTACTACAATTCATATTTAATATCACCAACGTACGCGGCTCTCTATTCACATTACCTAACCTCCGGGCCTTCCGCTGTCACTCGTTTTAGTACCTCTTTAACAATCGGAACCTTTATCTGGTCATTGTAGTCCACAACTACCTGCATTCGTTGCACACAGTCACACCAGCTATATGTTACACATGCTTGGGTGCAAAATGTGCTTACTTTTAAGAAATCATCTTCTCCAACCCCACAAAAGGGTACTATTTTGGCTCCAAATTTGGCTGCCGCTCTCACAAACTCCGCTTTCTCTGGCCACATCAACTTGTATTCTTCTCCCTGTTTTTTATTTAATTGAGATTACTTGTTTTCACTACCACAACAATGACAGCAGCAATAGAACATAATTATGATATTATGGATTTATGAGACTCCACTCCTGAAAACCAACGAGTAGAGGGGACTACTCACCTTGCGGTGTAGAGCTTCGCGGATGCCTCCTGGAAACAACAGAATATGGGATTTTGCAGACAAGAGATTATGGAGGTGAGTGGCTGAGATGGGGACCGACCCCATCATCCTGAGCGTGTCGTAAACAGACACATCAGGTAACAATCCATCTCTGAATCTCGTAAACATCATAGGATGCACGAGAGGCCGCAAATTGATGTTCCTCTCGTGAACAAATTGACCTGGGAGTGATATTTTGTCGCTCGCCAGTAGCATATGATTACCCACCAACAGTACAGGTCCTTCCGATGGTATTCCCCCAAGCCCCCTCACCACTTTTCCATCTTCTGTAGTCGACAGAAACACGGGGCCCATGATCAACTCAAGGAGCCTAATATCGTTACCAACAAAAGTTCGAGAACAATCAATATGTCTCTTTACTACTGCAAGGAATTTTGGGACATGATGTCAATGTGGAATGTAGTAACCTGTTGACCCCATAAGATTTGTTAAATTCAGACAAGGTTGGTGGGATGTAGTCGGAGATGTAATCCTGATGAGACCCACGCCGGTAAAATGAAGTGGCCTTTATGATACTAACCAGATCAATGCCGTCCTCCTGTCAAATCCGAAAGCAAACGGAGATGTTTACATCTTTGAATGAAAAGAAATTCAGTGTTTGGCCATTGTATCTGAATGAAGACGCAGAGTGGAGAGAACCAAGATAGACATACCAGAAAAAGACAATGGCCGTTGTCTTTGAATGAACGGACTTCGCATTTAGGCAGTTTTTTGCGAAGTCGTTTGCCTTCCCATTTACTGGGCAGTATCTGGTCATTTCCGCTGTAACTGACACGCAAGTCAGCTTAACCTACTTGCTAATCTCTGGTGGAAATATCAATTATTATTAGAGGAACCTGTGACGTGATGGATACCACGGACCTGGATAGAATTAGAGTCTGAGCTTGAACTAGATGAAGATGTGCATTAGCAAACACAGCAGCGGCATCAAGCAACTTGAGCTTCCACAGAAGTGTTTCTTTCCGAAATGTATCAGCTAGGATCTGTATAAGTCAGATTGTTAACCAAATTTGACAACATTGGGAACTAACGACCTACCATAAATGAGTATGTCACCTACAGAAGTGAATGTCGATGTTGTCACTAAATCTTGATAAATATTTGCAGCTGTTTCCTTCTCCGGAAGTCCCCTGGCCCAGTGAGCAATCATCCTTTTCAAAGGGCCACCTTGAAATTCCAATAGAGCTTTTATGCAGCTATGAAATTAAAAATCATGTCGTATCACCTAAACTCAAGTAGTTTCTCCAATCGAAGTATACACTTGAACTAGATTTTGATTTGGAGTTTCTGAAGATGCTTTGACCATCTTGTGGCATGGTGTTAAATTAACGGTAAGGGCCCAGTTTCAAAGATATGTGAATGGATAAATATAAGATAACCTGGAATCAAGCTTAACAGGGCAGGAAATGCGAGATCAAGTTGCTCTGGCAAGACTTTCAGCAGGGGAGCGAGATGTTGCAGCGAAGAATTTCCAAATGAGGTAGCTGAAAATGCAACAAGACTCTTCAGATCAATCTAGACGAGGTGGTGAGACTTGTGTTCAAGGTATAAGGAGTAACGAAGGCCCTTATTACAATTATATTCCTATTAAGTCGTCAAAAAGCCAGTTGAGTTTTTGCAATAACTAGAGGTATGTATAATCAGCCGCTAAAGTGATAGCTGGCAAATAACCAATATATGAGTTCATACAACTTTGTGTCAGCGTGGAATTGTGATAGAGATATGAAGTAAGCAGCTAAGCAGCCGCGAGAGTGAGATTGATTCATCAAAGTTTAACACCCAAAGTTCTACTAATGACGATAAATATTAGGCCAAGATCAACGTCACCTGGGTTTGAGAGAATCAAGACAAGATCAATGTCAGGGTTACAGGCTGCAACGGCGAGTGCTATGCAGGCGCCAAGAGATTCGCCAACAAGATATATGGGTTTACCGGGTGACCGTTGATTTTCAGATTTGACAGTTGTTTCAACCATCCCGACTAGATCTAAAGCATTCAAGATGTGTTAGGGCAACACAAATAATCTAAAGAGTTGAGAGAGTTTAATACCTGGGAGTGCAGTACGATTGCTTGGTGGTATGTGCAGGCACCAGATATCAAACATCCTTGAGAAGCAAGAAAAAGCAAAAGCATACCTCAGCACAACGAATCAACCATCGCAAATTCAAAACCTACATTACAGATAGAATAGAAACGCCTCACTCTCCAAGTTTCTGGTGCTGCCTTACAAGCCCGAGTCCATTTCCGTCGATACCTGCGCTAGTCATAATGGTTTCTGAATTTTAGCAAGCAATTGCACATTTGCTTCGCTCCCTGAGGCAGCTACCAGGTGTGAACACAAGACTAACCAGGTAAGAAGAGAAGCAACGGGGCGCCGTCACATCGAGCCTTGCTTTCCAGGGGAGAGAACCAGCGAGACGGGCTGTTATCACCCCAATCGCGAGCGCGAGCGACTTCCGGTCTGATGAAATCCCTAGCCGCCTCGAGGTAGTCCCAGAAGTTCTTAGCAGATCGCTTCTCGTAGTCCACAAGCCTCTCAATTCTCCACTGCTCCGAGCTAAAAGCGGAGACAGAAACGGAGAGCCGGCGTGCCGGGGGCAGGGAGTGCTTATGCTTCTCTCCGCTGCGCAAGCCGACGGCAGAGAGGATGTGAAATCCGGTGGCTGCCATGGAAAGAAGCTAGTTCTGGTGGTGCGTGCGTTCATGAAGAATTTAAAAGAAGATTTTCTTTCGGTTTTCCAGCGAAACGAAGATCTCATGACTTAACGGTTTCTCTCTCTCTACCTCCATATCAATTACCATCCATCTCTATATGACTATATCTATGATCTATCTCACAGTCACCCAAACAAACACACACACACGGCCACACGAACGCACGTGCACGAAGCTGCAGTGGTGGTCGTGTTGCTTTCATTTTCAACGAGGAGAATGTGTGACGTTTCTAGCTAGCTACTCCCCCACACAGCAAGCAGTTGAGACTTGTCATATTATAAACATCGCCAAGAATGATCAAATGGGCTTATTCCTCTTTTAGTTTGGCCCATAGGTAACGGGCCTCACTTTTTCTTCTTCAAACAAAAACAACAAACCAGACGGAGAAAGAAATCGTAGATTTGTTTGGGCATTTCCGTGAACGGAGAAGAGCAGAGTCATGGCGATCCCCGTAGCTAAGCTATTGATCTCCGCCATGGTGGTCTTCTTGATCCTCTCAGCTTCTTTTGCGACCACGGAGGTACCTTCCATGCTTGTTCATAAGAAAGCAAGTCTAAACAGACTCAAATCTGGCGCCGAACACGTTATGGTTTCCATCGACATCTACAATCAAGGATCCTCGTTAGTTTCCTCTCTCCCCTCTGCATTGTCGTATTTCCGATTCTCTTCTTCTACATGCACTGAAATTGAAACTGGAAGGAATCGAACAGTGTTTCTAATTGTTTGTGGATGTTGTTTGCTTGCAATGTTTGTTGAGAGAAGATTGAATGATTCTATGTGTAAAGGGGTTTTCATGATATAATTCTGCCGAATCTCAGGACGGCCTATGATGTGACTCTAACAGACAGTAGCTGGGATAAAGACGCATTCGAAATTGTTAGTGGAAACACTTCAAGATCATGGGAAAGACTTGACGCGTGAGTTGCAATCCGAATTTTGCTGTTTCGTTTATTAGCAACCTGACTAATTCGTCGCTTTCCCTGCAGTGGAGGTATCCTGTCACATTCTTTCGAACTAGAGGCCAAGGTTAAAGGACTTGTCTACGGTGCACCTGCTGTTGTTACTTTCCGCATCCCCACCAAGACTCTTGTACAGGTTTGACATTCATTACTCAAGTATCGTCTCCTAAGTCTCAAGAGTTTTTCTTCTTGGTTGATCTATGACCAAGTAATCTTGTACTCATCTCCAACCTCTTCCCGCCATACTCCCAAGTGTTCTTTTCTTTTTCTTTTTTATTTGCCTAACGCCTGTAAACCCCCCACTAGTTCACCTTTCAACCAAGCATTCTGCATTCCTTCCTTGTTTAGTTTACACTGAGCTCTCCTCTTGTAATTTTGTTTCTTATAGGAAGCCTGCTCAACTTCAATACTACCTCTAGACATCTTTGCGGAAAGACCTCCGACTAATAGATTTGACTTGGTACAAGTTGCTTTTAAACAACTTTTCTCGTAATCATTTCCTTAACCTGATGCTCAGTTATTCACTCCCCATTGTTCTCTTGTGTTGTTCCATGGATCCTGCTCTCGCTTCTGCCAAAAACTCTTTAGGCCAAGGTAAACCTCATGTCTAGTTTGCCATGAATATTAGAAAAACCAGCACTCAGACAAATTCTACCTTTTGTTCACCCTGCCACAGAGGTTGGTGGCTAAATACGGATCGCTCGTTTCGGTGATCTTGTTTGTGGTTCTGTTCATTAACTTAATAGCTACACCTTCCAAGTCCAACGCAGCCAAAGCGAGCAGCAAGAAGAAGAGGTAAGGCTATGCATCCGAGAAAGGTCAAGTGCGCTGCGCTTGGCAGCTAAAACATAGTTTGTAAGAATCATACAACACTTTCACTAGTTACAAAAAAATGCAGAGGACTGTTTCAGAGTTCCTTGGTTTTGCACCTTTTGCGATTTGCTTTACAAACAGTCAGTCCGTGGGTATTTATGTTTCAAAAATTATAATGAGTTTCACTGATTTAAAACGTAATAAAGAAAAATATTGTTAGGCCGGCTTAAGCTATGTACTATAACTTTTAAGTATCTTTTCTTTTTATCAAGTAAACCCTCAACATCTTATGGGTGTGTTGTGTGAGCCTGTGGCATTTGAGAACAAGATAAACATAATATATGAAGAAGAAAAAATTGAGTATAAATACGGGAAAACAGATCCCGGGGTGCCGCCGCCTTCTGATAGAGCTATACCATTATCTTTTTGGATGTCCTAAGATTATTCTTCAGTCTGCTTTTCAGGTCAGTGCTTGGCATAATCTGAAAATACTGGTGGTGAAAGAAAAGAGAGATACATTAGCAATTAAGAGAGAGAGACTCTGAAACGGAATCGATGCAAAGGAGTGGACTTACAGGCCAACAAAGACTTTGAAAGATACCCCACTGCGCTCCCGTCGAAGTCCCAATCATCACAATCCGTAGAGGCAATCCTCTTGTGAATAGACCCAGCAGCCCTATATTCTTCCCCGCCTGTTGAAAGGATCACGTCATCACAACATTGTGCCAACATAATTAAGATATCACAAGTTGTATGGCATGACATACATCTCCAACGGTTGCTCCTCTGGCGTTGTTGAGGAAGGAGACTAAATTATCGGCAGGATGAGAGACTATAGCCACATAACACGCCGGCAACATAACCTCCTGCGAAACTCACCCCGAGCTGTAGACTACTAGACCCTTGCTGCATTGGTCCTTTGGCCTCGGGATGGCATACCTGTAAATCAAAAGAGGCAAACTTCAGCATCGTGTCTGCGGCAAATCATCACATTTTGCAAATCAAACTAGGGAATATATTTTAGTTGCAAAACTAACAAGGAATCTGACGTCCCCAGAGTGGACCAATACCCTTGTACAAACTGCAAGAAAAGAAGAGAAGAAATGAGGCGTCTAAACAAAAACGAGAAACGAGAATGCTCACAACGCTTACCCTGCAACACCTTCAGACTTGATAAACTAGAGGAATCCGTCAGACATGCCCCTGGCAAATCCAGGCTGCGTCTCAACACGCACCTTGACAGCCTCAAAAGGGCAGAGGGCAACATCTGCGATGATCTCAGCAGAAGCAGAACCAGCAAGGTAGATGAGTGTTTTGTATTTGGCAGCAAAGTAGGGAATCCACGGAAGAACCCCTCGCTCCCTGTTCTTTCAGCAAAACTCCGAAGCCAGATGAAATGCTCTTTGTACTTTGGCCGCCGGACAAAGTAAAGGGAATATTGGGTCTAAATCAGATGAAGCTAGAGATAGAAATAGGATCTGAGGATCCACTGAACGTACAGGCGGCGTAGAAGGCCGGAGAGTACATCTCGATCCTCTTCCCGGGCTCACTGGGAGACGCGATAACAAAATTCTTCGTAGGAGATTTCTCGAGGTTTGTGTTGCAGTTGAGCACCTGATCGACAAGGGAAGACCTGCGGGAGGAGCAAGAGGAGGAGTAGAGGAAGCTAGGTATCAACGATTGCTTCGGAGACTCCATCAAGGCAATGAAAGTCTCTCGGAAGTCAGTCGGATCTTCGGCAGAAACAAAAAAATGGGGGAAATGCCACTTTGCTTAATCAAGGCCCATTGGGCGTTTTCTCACTTGACCCATTATAATGTCACAAATCGGGAAAGCGTATCTTGGAAAGCTTCAATCCGCATCAAGTTAGGGATAGTAATGGATCCACGTTTACGTGTGAAACTAAAATTCTCAAGCCCAACATTCCAAATTACGTGTTAAGTCCATTCAAATGAACACCAAAAAGCCCAAAACATCTGTTATGTGCTTTTTTTCCCACGCGCAAAAGTATGCGCGTCGATCAAACAATCAAACATAAAAAAACTAAGCAAGGAACGAACCTTGGGAAATCGATGAACAACCAAACATAACAGACAATCTCGTGATCTGGTATCACTTTGTAACAAATATATATCTAAATGTTACTATAGAAGCAGTAGCATTAGTGTGAATATGTGAATTTCAAATTCCAAGGACAAACATAAACAGAGGATACGTTGACTGTTTGGAAGTGAAACAAGACAAGGAGGTAGCTGCTCATGCTTGTCACGCTTAACCTATCTTCCATCTCTTTACCTTTCTTCAACAAACATGAAACAATCAACATTTTTTATTTTCTCTCGCTCTCTCTTTCTCTCTGCGTAGTAACGTAATTTATCTTTAAAATCTATTTGTTGTTTCTGAATGTTAAATTCATTTGACCAAGCCTAGAATTCACATTGTGTACTACCAATAATGTCGATATATAAAAAGTGTATACAAAAATTAGAGACTGCTTACTGCTTAGTGATAGACATATTATATGAGATTTTTAGCGGGGAGACTACTGATCAGATCGATGGGTAATGGAGTATTTGTTAGATGGCCAGTCATAAAATTATAACATACTCATTTTCTTACATATTGCAAATTTATATCATAAAAAGGTTTATTATTAATTAATAATAAACACACACAAAAGAAAAGAAAAAGAAAAAAAGAGCGATGGATGATGTGGAGGAAAGTAACATGTACCATGAGAATTGCGTAAACGGTCAACGTTAGGATAACGTCAGCAGCGAGATGAGGCAATCAAAGGAGCAAAGGCTGAGAACATAAAGCCGTCTTGTCGATTACTCCTTTAACGGCCTTTTTTAATGGAGTAAAAAAAGAAATTAATATATTTCAGGTTAATTCCTAATTCTCTTCTTTTACTAAAGCTGCACTGGACTCACCTTAACTACCATTTTGCCCTCGGAAAAAAAAGAAGTGAAAACACACGCAACCAGCGCGTGGAAGTGCAGAAAGAAATCAAAAAAGAATACCCCCATTCTACTATTTTGCCTCTGTTTAAGCGGAATAAAGGAAAAATAAAAAACAAGAAATAAAAAGAAAGTACAATGTAGGGGAGGGGGGGAGGCGGCTCGCGTGGGGCACAGAACTCTGATACTTCTCGTCTTCTTTCTTTTTCTTTATTTACTACTTTTTGCCGTTGCCCATCTCTTCCTCCCAATGGTCAATCCTTTTAACCCCTCCTCGTTGTCTCTCTCGTGTTTCTTTTTAACAAATGGTTTGTTTTAGTTTTTTTTGTGGATTCGTATATTGTGTACTCTCTTTATCATTCGTTTAATTAGGTATTTTTGATAAAGGTTTAATTAGGTATTTTCTATTCGAATATTTTCCCTATTTGTATTTATATACAAATGTACACATAATTATATCAAGTGTACTTCAAAATATAGTTTTACAAAAAAAAAAAAGTGTATTTCAAATATAACAAAGAAAAGGTGAATATTAAGTTTGGTTGTATAGTTAAACAAGGTCAACGAATAATAATATGTATAGAGTTTAACGATATACTATATGTTTTATAAATATATATATATACAACGGAAAGCTTTTCGAAGGAGGATCGTGGAACCGTATAGCTATTTTGGCAGGTGGTGTATCTGGCATTTTATTTAGGCTCCATTAATTGGAGAGTTATGTTACTCATGTAACCCCAAAAACAAGAAACGTTCCAAAATACAGCAGTAGCTCTTTGTGAGGTGGGTCAAGTAACCCATGTAGATTTTCTAAGCACAAAAATTTTACCTATATTTTGAAAAGAAAATTTGATGAAATATTAATAAAATTAGCTTATTGACCCTTGTAACTTATGTATGATATCAATTTGACCCCGGTAAAAGTCTCTGCTAGTTCCGCCACTGACAGTAATCACTCTGAAGTAAAATAGAACTGCAACCATTGTGGGTTTCGGAATAAGGGATAAAAAGAGTGCATGAATATGTAGTAGTGAGACTAACAAGAATAACCTAGCTAGTGAATATATGTTATGTTGTGATATTGGGATAATACAATTTTGTGATAACAATGTATCACACAAACAAATACTGTAGTTTTTTTCTTTTTTTGGTTTTCATGTTAAACTCAAATAGATACCTGTTGTCGACAGTATAAAAAATATAGAGGCCATGGACCTGCATGCAGATCCAAACCGACGTATATATCGATGGAAACTTTATCTTTTGGTGAAATAATTATAAGATAGTTAGTGGGAATGATGAAAGATTAAATAGAGAAAAGTGGGATTGCAGTTTGCATGGGCTTAATTAGGTGTTTGTACACCAAAAAATATAAGGGAATTCGTGAGCACTCCCACAATACCCTCACCGCCTTTTCGCCGCGACACCGACATGCGACACCCTCCCTACTTTTCATTTTAACTTTTCCCGTTATCGTTAATGAAAGACTGACTGGTTTGAAGATTAGTCAAGTCAATAACTAAGACATTGAATTATTAAACTCTTTGATTATATATGCATATGTTTCCATAACATATATCTAGTTTTGTTTTGTTAAAATTTCCATAAACATACAACATTAGCAACACGCAAACAGATATATACTTTGCTGTGCATGACTATATTGCCAGCTGCTGTACCAATATCTACATGTATATGCATTGAATATATAATAGTACATGATAACCTACAGGGACACATGTCGTTGGAATCAGACTCAGACCATCATACTTCGAAGAGAGGCGAAAATATGCAAATTAAATTCTAAAGCTGATTTTAGGGTTTAGTTCGAATCCTACATTTCCTCTCTCCATCGGCTTTGTTTCACCGTAAGGGGTAAAAAACCAAACTGATGAATTTGAAAATATATAATATTTATATATTAACAGGGGAGATATATATATATATATATATTTATAATAAAGCAAGGCATTAATATTTTGCATAGAGAGACATACACACGGTATATATAAATGGCAAAGACCAGATAAAGCTGAAAAGATAGCATCACGCTCGTATTCTTTTTTATTTTAAATTTAATTAGCCCACTTGTATACTATATAATTATAAATTTTGTACTACTTATTAATAGTATATAAGTCAGAGGGCTCTCCTTTCCTGCCATCGAACCCTACCCGTCCGCTCTATCTGACCTTTTTCTTTTCACCGTTGGATTGTGAGATTTCCCTACAAATAAGCACGTTCGTATGAATGTTTTATTATACGTAGTTTGATTCCATATATTTTAAAGTTTGTTTCAGTTTATTTTAAAATATAAAAAATAAGAGCGATCATTTCAAAAAATTACAGGGGAATAAGGAATGTACGAAGTTTCAAAGTTCAGGCGTTGAATTCAAACTTTCTTATATATCTTCAAGAAAAGCATGTATACGACCGGCTACTCGAGGGTGTTATACCGGGACCCATATCAGAGAAAAAAACATTATATGACAGTGTTACGTATACGTAGGACTTCTGTAAGGAAAACTAAATTTAATACTATAAGTAATGTGATCCGACAAACACAATCCGACAAGATTATTTATCTTTTACGATTATTCATGCAAAAGATTTTATTTTTCCAAAAAAGAAAGACGTGAGTTTAAACACCAAAAGAAGTAACTTTCTTTTCCAGCTAGAGGGAGCATAACTGTACGGAATTCTCTTACTCTATTCAATAAACATATCATCTTGACATCTTCTATGGAGGGCCGGGCATCAATCCTTCGTTTTCTTATTTAGGATTAACCTCAAGGCTCAAACCGGAGATTCAAAAAGGCATTTTAAATTTAAAAGACACAAGCGTGGAAGCAAAAAGCATATGTAACGATTTACTTTGTAAATTAATTTAATGTCTTTTTTTTTGGTTAAAGAGTTTTAATTTAATATTTTCCAGGCTTTATTACAACTAATATCTTAATATAATTTCTATAAAACTATTCAGATTAGTCATTATTAGTTTATTACAATTGAACCGATGATATTTANTTTAAAAAAAAAAAAAAAAAAAAAAAAAAAAAAACACATGCTAATGCCATTAGGGATTTGTTATTACTTTCTACGATCGAAGTCAGCATAAATAACAAATTTTATAAATACTCTTTTTTCCAATCGAAGTGATTCCGTGTATATATATGGATAAATCAAATACTCCCACTATATTCTAATAAGTAGGGTTTTAGATTTTTAGTTAGACATATATAGATTAAAAAGTTATTAAATTTTGATTATTAAAAAAATATGTTTAATTTATCATCATTTCAACACAATTCAATCAATAAAAAATAATCTGCAGAATTCAAACAATCAAAACATATATATTACTATTATGAAAACATTACTTATTTTTGGGAAAAAAAATATAAAACCACATTTATTAGATAACAGAAATATTTACTGTACGAAAAGTAGTCTAAAAGAAGTTGAACCCATATTTTTTTTCCTTTCATGAGACTCAAAAACAACAATATCGAAAATATATTAAATTATTATGTTTTTACGGGAAAAAAAAAAAATACAGATCCATCATCCATGCCTGTTGTTCTATACTAGCTATGTACAACAACGTAACTCATGGCACGAGTCATACTTATAAACGTACGTCTTTAGACTTTAGCCATGTAAGTCGGATGCTATGCATCATTTTGGATCAGAAACAAAAAAATCTGACTCCTTAAATTATTATATGATGATTACATATATACTCGAATACTCGATTACGGGCCGTCGTCTTATATTTTTTTTTTTCAGTTATCATTAAAATGGAATAAAAGAAAAAACGTACGTATCGCCCAACATCCATACATATGCATTCGATTTCGAGATAATCTACATGTAAACGCATACGTAATAATATTGTTTGAGTGCAATACGTAATTCCAAATACAGTATTGGGGAAAGTATTGTTACTTATACATAGACCTTGGTTTTAAAGTGAGATGATTAATTTAGAGAAAGGGAGAATTAAGACGTAAAAAAATGAATGGGAAGAGCCGACAAGAAGGACAGACAGAGCCGTCTATTACCAACAACTGGCCTTCTGATAAAAGCCTGTTCTTCTTCTCCTGCTTCCCTTTTTTCTTAAAATTAATTTTATTTTTCACTGAAATCTTTCCATAACTATATAACAGATGGATACGTACGCACACAGACTATTAATTTACCGAGCGAGTAACATTAATTTTTTGTTGGTTTCACCTGCAATCACTATCTTGATGTACTTGTTTTTTTTATTACTTTAATTAAAATATATTAAACCTCATGTTTAATTGTTTATACACAAATCATTACTTCTAATAATAATAAAGCTAGGGGGTATGCAATTAATAAGGAAACAATAATTAGAGGGAAAACAGAATTAGGGATGTAGCCCTCTATAAATACTCTGCATGGCTCTCACTGTCTCCTCACAAAAATCTTGAGATATTCTCTTCCTTCTCTATAACTCGTTTTTCTTTCTTTCTGCAAAATAAGTTAATAAAAGAGAAGAAGAAGAGGGATCAAAATGCAATACCATACGGAATCGTGGGGATCATACAAGATAAACAACATAGGATTCGGCGGCAGGGGCATGGCGGACACAGGCCTGCTTCGCATGGAGTCTCTGGCGGCGGAGAGCGCGGTGGTGATATTCAGCGTGAGCACGTGCTGCATGTGCCACGCCGTGAAGGGTCTCTTCCGGGGAATGGGCGTGAGCCCCACCGTCCACGAGCTTGACCTCCACCCCTACGGCGGCGACATCCAGCGAGCACTCATCCGTCTCCTCGGCTGCTCCGGCGCCTCTTCTCCTGGGGCTCTTCCGGTGGTGTTCATCGGCGGAAAACTGGTAGGGGCGATGGACAGAGTCATGGCATCTCACATCAACGGCTCTCTCGTTCCTCTTCTCAAAGACGCCGGCGCTCTTTGGCTCTGATGATCCTTCTAGCTACTTTCCACCTGCTTTCATTGTTTTTGAACTTGTTTTAAGAGAAGCTTAGGGAACAAATCAAAGCTGTAATGACAGATTAGGTTATAGTTTGTAATTAGAGACACTGTGAGAAAGAGAGAGCTGTGCGTTTGTTTGAAGCTCACCTATCTCCCGTCTCTCCCTCTTCTCCCTTTTTAGTCTTTCAGTTTTTTCATTTTGCTTTCCTAATTAAAAAAATAATATATATATTCATATCTCAACGGTATAAACTGTTTATTCCATCACACAAAATTTACAAGGTCGCTGCTTTAATTTCCACCGGCTTAATTATGCCCTACTTTCTTTGTCTTTTTATCTATACAAATTAAAGCTCTGAAGAGACTTAATTAATTAGTTGGCTTTGAAGAAGTTGTTGAGCAAATACCCCACTGTCGTTGCCCTGCTCCTGCCTGTACCAAGAACAGAGCATTTATCGCTGTTCTTCACCTTCAACTTGCTTACTCCTATCTGCTGTCTGATCGACTCCACGATTTTTGATTCAACAGCGTTTCCTGTCACGTCTGTCACGTAGAAGGTGTCTCTAGCCTCACCCTCTCGCGTTGAAATCTCTGCTCTCACAATCGTTAAGCTGTTCTCTCGGAATGTTCTGGTTATGTCAGAGAGGAGACCAACTCGGTCTTGTGCTGATAGTTCCAGCTCTAAACCCTGAAAGTAGGCATTCATCCTTCAATTGACAAAGACAGAAATTGTTACTAAGTGTGATTTCCATTCCTAACTGGTTACATACCTCGGATGCTCTTCTCTCAATGGCTGCTTCGAGACATTGTATGACACGTTCCTGCTCCGCTTCGGAATTGATGGGGAGTCCATCCACATGACGGATGTAAAACTCCTGCAGCGGCCGCTCATAATGGTTAGAAAAGAAAAATAAAAAAAGGAAGCTAGGGATTCTAAAACAAGAATTAGCATTAACTAATGGCTCGATTAATTTACCTGATAAGCCTCCGGAGGTTCTGTGCTGACCATGCCGTGGAACACCACATACTGCATATCAGTCAAAGTACAGACAACGTCAAACACAAGCTTTGGTCTGTCTTTGGACCTCATGGTCACAACAGTGTAATCCTTCTCAATGTTTGTTAGCGTGACAATGGGCCTTGACGCCGATGTCCTTTCTCTTTTGACTCCCTCGTAGTCGTAGTCCCTATCATCAAACATGATCTGATGCAACCGTCTCTCCCTGTGTGTATCAGAGCAAGCGAAGACCGTTTTGGCAGCTCTTGAACCGCTGTTGGTCCTAACGACATTGCAGAGCAGCTCTTTGATGGTGGAAAGGCGAATCGGATCAGTGATGGAGGAACTAGTTGAATTGTCGGTGACATGAATAACCGCGGCAGCTCTGGTGTTGTGAGTCCATATCTCAGCGCTGACAACGTTGCAGTGAAGGGATGTGAGAACAGCAGACACTTCGGAGAGCAGACCGGGTCTGTCCGTTCCAGCGAGCTCGATGGTTGTGTATTCGTCAGAGGGCATTACACCAACCGAGCTTCTTAAAGGTGGAATGAACCACCCAGCGTTGCTCTCTATCCTCTGCAAAGAGACAAAAAGGGATTGAAGAGGGGAAATTAAAGTAGATACACAGGACAAGGACAAAGACAAAGACATACCCTTTGGATGTAGTCAAGGACTTGTGTGTCAGTGATCTTGTTCCCATCTTGGTCGATGACTTTGAAGACGTCCATGAACCAACCCCCATCAGAGGAGATGTAAGCTTTCTTGATCACAAGGTTCATATCAGTGAGCACTTGCACTACTTCCAACAGAGTCCCATGTTTGTTCACGCTATCAACCTTAGTTTGTAACACAAAAACAAACAAAGCATATGTACCCCTGAAACTCTACATAACAGAATATAAATTCATTTGTACCTGAATAACAGTGGCATCCTGGCTAGCGTTGTTGTCTATTACAACTCTGTTACCACCACGATACAACACATAAAACATAAATATCTTAAAGCTGAAATCTTTACAAGGGTTAGTAGAGAGTAAGAAGAGAGGAGAGGAGAGGAGGCGTCGAAAAGACAAGACCTGGGTGGATTCATTCTCCTGATGAGCTTGGCAAATTCGTCATCATCCATGCGTCCTATCTCCTTAGCGAAGAACTCAAGCGAGAGTCTTGGAGGAAAACTAGAAAAGAAGAGGAGGTAAAGTTGAAAGGAGAGAGGAGGATACAATGCCTTTGCTGCAAGTGGCCACGCACGTGACACTCAAGATTCTTTAGACGACGTGGCAAGGCCACAGCAACTTAGATTCTGTTTATGCTCATCAAATCTAGACTAGAACAAAAAAGTTGGATTGCTCTGGTCAATTTTGAATAGCAAAGGGATATATTCACGATTGGGTTATCTACTATACACTGTATCTATTATATGGGATATGACATCGTTTATCTTCTACTTCTACATAACTCCCCATATTCACTATGTTACTACCCTCTGTTAATTGTTAATGATATCTGATCAGGTGCAAGCAAAAAACAGGTGTAATTACTGGTTAGTTTGGGTAATAATCTATAATATATAAAAGTTGATGCTATAAACTTCTGAGAGTGTCCACATCAGATTTTAAGACGCAATTTTACTGGTCCATGTAAGCAATTTCAAGATTTATAAATTTTCCAAATTTTAAACAACCAATAGTATCAATCCACATCATCATATA
>OVBJ01001047.1:0-35424 GCA_900406535.1 Noccaea bulbosa | reverse complement strand
TAAAATAGCATATATGCTAAATTTAGCATGGGGTTGGAGATGCTCTTAGGAAGGGCTTTAATATTAGTTGAATATTAAAGGTTACGAAGGGTGGGAAATTAATGAAATACCCTTTATCTTTTGGACTATTTAAAGGGATTGCCACACTACTTTAGAGATTTTAATTTGTGGTCGGGATGGTGTGACCCTACTGATTCTGACATGTTTGCCGAATACTAGGAAAAACTCAGATTTGAAAGAGAGAAGAAGTGACTTTAGATTCAAGTAACTGAGATATTACTCTTCTGACACTGATCCAATTGCTTTTGTACTGTCTATGTTTCAACTACAATCTTCACATGTTTGCTAATTTCTCACGAAAACTGATTAAGGATAACCAAATTAATGTCGAATAACAAAACCTTTAATTACTAAAGATTCAAACAGGTATGATAAAAGTGCATGTGCGAATCTTAGACCACATGAAATTTAATTTATAGACCGCTTTAAGGCCCAAAAACAAATCCCTAGGATCCCCATATGAACACTGAAAAAAATTATACAACCCCGCTTCCTATAGTTCAAATTTGTTTTGGATTTTTTTTTTTTTTTTTTGGATTTTTTTTTTTTTTTTTTTTTATCTATCTTTCTGATCAATCTATTTTCTATAAGAAGCTTTTGTCGGCGTTATACAATTCCTTATATCTATATAATAATATATATATACAGTTTTTAACATGGGTAAACCAACTGAACCATCTTAAATCAAACCCAAAAAGGTACCAAATGTTACGTAGTATATATTGCCCGAAATAAAATAGGTACCAAATGAAGTAATCAGGACTATATATGCACCTCATAGACGATGTCTCCAACGTTAGTTTGTATTGGTGTTGCTAGGTTCTTCACTTCTTCTCTTGACCACAAAGCCGAGTAGCATCTGAGTAATATAGTAAGCACTCGAACTGAGTTTTATAGAAAAGTTTATCAGGATATCTTAGGCAGTTAGTTTTATGGTGACGCGACTTTTTGTCATTAGCCAACGGTGAAGACACAAACTTTTTTGTCATATGGCCACATGGGCTTAATGTCTTTGAGCCCATCAGAATAAAGGATCAATCTCTAACGGTAACAATCAATCCACACTTAATGCAAGCCTGTGCAACTCAAGGCAACACAAGTGTTCTGCCCGATTTGTTTATAAAATATTTCGTAGAATATGGGTGATTTTCAGAAGAAAATCTCTACTACTACAGAAAATCCTCTAAATACATTACTTTGTTAATTTATTTACATTTACATTTAAATTTAAGAAAACATGCTCATACAAAAAAAATGAATCAAGAAATATCTGAATAACACAAAATCATTTAGGCCTTTTAACAAAAAAAAAAAAAAAAACACAAAATCATTTAAATAGATATAGAAGTAAACATAAGAAGCTGTGTACAAATACAGAGCTGGGTGCTACAAAAAAGGGCCACATATAAATTATCTATGAACCCTAAACGAGAAAAAAACTTATAGTATATATATTTTGACCAATAAACTTTTTTCATATTACTTATCATTCTGGCAAAATGTATCTGGACAATATATGGATGTATCAAGCTCTCAAGATACATCCAGATACATTGCAAATAAAAAACGCCAGAATGACAACTAATATGAAACGGAGGAAGTAGTATATTTAAGAGAAGATTTTGACTTTTCTAAATTTGTGATTGATTTGTTCATACGTGGAGATTCGGAACGTATAGCAATTAGCAAATGCTTTGTATTTGGTTATTAGGGTACTGCTTATTTTATTAAAAAATTCCGACTGCAGATCGCGCGATTCTTTTTTTTTTTTTTTTGGAAGAACTGTGATTTCTTTTGAGAATTTCAAATGAAGGTCAATTTTCTTCGAATATTGGTCTTTAACAAAAGCCTACCGAAATTTGTCCTTGCCAAGAGGAATAGATAAAAAAATTAACCTCGATGTCGAACATTTGAAAGAAAAAAATATTGAATTTAAAAGTATAATATATTTGTAACGTGGACACGCGTCAGGGGGGCCATCTGTGACTGGCGAAGACGAATATAAAGTCCATAATTATAAAACGAATTAAGAAATCAAATAAGTAAAAAAAATCGAAGACCTGTCTGAAGAAATGTAATTAAACAAAAAAAGTGGGAAGTGCTTCTTGTAAGAAAAGTATTGGGCATTATTTTAACACGTTGGGGGGAATCTTACAGTTGTTCCATTGTTGCTTTCCATTTTAATTGAACCATTAATTAGAGGTCTACCTTTTGTTATTTTCAGATACGTACTACCAAACTTCTCTTTGTTTTGGGTAACGACTTCATCTTTTTTAGAAACAATTTTAAGCCAATTTATCATAGGCGACGTATTTTCAATTCATAGTGAAATCTAAAAAGTTGTATAAATTAATTTAAGAATAATTTTTTTTGTGTTAAAAACAAGCGGAAAATAAACGTCGCCATTTAAATTCGTGACGTTACCATGTGTGCACACTAGTGTAAAATTTTAGCCTTTTAGGTATACAAAAATGTTCATGTCAAATTATGTTGTCTTGTAGATGGATTTGTCTTTGCTGAAAACAACGCTTTGACCTGATTAATGCGTTCACAGGAAGAAAGAAACAACTAATGTTGACTAGATCATTAGTTAACAAATTAGTGCGTGAACTAATAGTGAATGTATGTTGCAAGATGGTACAATACAAATAAAAGAACTTCAATAAGAGTTAAACTAAACTAGAGTATAGAATTCGATACTGCTCTATCCTTTTGTGGTATTATCTATAATTTTTTTTAAAAATTAATCTATTTGTTTTTGGGTGCGGAGTGTGGTTTGCCTCTAAGCAAACTTTTGGAAGTGGAATTTGAATCTCTGCAATGAATTTCGTAAGGCAGATAACGAAGCTGCATTGGGCCAAACAAAACTTTTGAAAGATGGAGAGTCAATTTTATTCGTCCTATCCAGAATAATTCCACATAGGCATGGACATTCGGTTATTCGGGTGGTTTTGGGTTTTTCGGTTCTATAAATTTTATAATTATTCGGGTATTTTTATTTTCGGGTCTGGTCTGGTTCGGTTCCCCCCAGGTTCAGATCGGTTATGGGTATCCAAAACTTAATTACAAAAATAAAAATAAAAATAAAATTATATAATTTAAATGAAATTTTGTTAATTTAGACTAAAAATATTGAATATTAACATATACGGATAAAAATTTTAGATTTCTTGAATATTTTGGTTATTTTTATCTAAATATAACTATTATATTAGGTTTATAATTGTAATTTTACATGTTTTGGTTATTTTAAATCTAAATATAACTAATATTTTTGGGTATATAATTATATTTTGAATATTTCGGGTACCCATTCGGTTCTCGGTCCAATTCTTGTTCAGGTCCAGTTTTTTCGGGTATAGAAATTTTGGATCTATTCGGATATTTGTATCGGTTTCGATTCGGTTCAATTCCATCTATTTTGGGTCGGATTCGGTTCGATATTTCGGATCCGGATAAAAATTCCACATGTCTTTTTAGACTACCAAGTTCGTGCGCGTTAAAAAAGAAAGTAAATGAAGTTTATGCGAGAATCGTCATTATAATTACATTATTAAGAAAAGATGCCCATGTATATATATTCCCCCATATCTTGGGTAGAACAAAATAAAAATTCTTAATTTTAATCTGCGGTGGTCCAGTGTAAACGAATCCCATTAATTCTGATAAACACAATTTTGTATTTTGATTGGGCATTGAGTTTATAATTAAGTAAGTCTAGTATATATCAATATATATGTAACTAATGTGGTTGTCTCAGTTTCCAATCTCAATTTTCAAACATCGGTATATCTCAAAAATATTGGTTCATCAAATATCTAGGAAAATCCCATACGAAACATTAAAAAAAAATTGTATATTTCGACTTTCCACTAAAACTTTAACTTTTCTATTCATATATATATATATATATATATATATATTTTTTTTTAATAGATATTTTAAACGTATTCACAATTGACAATCCAAGCAAAAAAAATCGATCGAAACTAGGTGTCTGAAACCTTTTTCCTAATAAAGAAAAAAAACTTATGTTTCACTGTTATTATTTATTTGTGTAATAACTTTTTTATAATCTCACGTCATCAATATTAACTGTCGGCAAAATATTTACATATACTATACATGATTTTAACTGTCGTCAAATTTGTACATATACATGTACATACACATTATTTGATTATCTTTATGCATGGTTCAACAGGATCAGTTAGGGTTTCAAAATGAATAAGTATACTATAATCAATTTCCGTGTGATCTTACTATATTTGTGACAAACTCTTTTTTTAATATTTCGACAAATGAAGAAGAATGAAGACAAGGTCTACACAAGTGGGAGTTCAATTAATATTACTTTCTATAATATTAGCTAGTTATTGAAATAAGAACTTTGGACTTTTGCAGTTATGGCCATTGGATATTTAAAAAATCCGCACTCCTATCCATTTTGAGAATAATCAAAAGATATAAGGCATTGCCTTATATCAATACTCAGCCCTCTTGCACCTGAAGACTTTGGAGGAATGTAAAGAAATTCCAGAAACAGAAACCCCAAAAAACAAAAACCTTTAGATTTCGTTTCGATCTTTAATCCTCCGATTTTTTGTTCAATCGATTTTTCTTTTTCTTTTTCAACTTCAAACATTTTTTCCCTTCCGTTCAATATATCATTGAACGTTCAACAAGATCATATGTTTCCGATGCAAACGTGGCATTTCGGGTCTCTCTTGTCTGTTCTTTGATGGATAACATCAACTTTGAATTCTTAAACGCTTCACAGGGAAGCAGGCTACAGTCGCAGCCGCAACCGTCCCAGCCGTTTAATTTACAAGACGTGAATATGATCCATTACAATCAACCATCTCCATGGAGTACGGAAACGTCATCGTGTTTTACTCCATACGATTGCACAACCAACCAATCATTCTCCGGACAATGTTCATCATCAAAGCCCTACCCTTCCTCGTTTCATCCGTACCATCATCAATATTTGGATCCTCCATCATCATCAGACCAATCCCTATCAATGGTTCCTATCCAACCTATTCAGGATCAATATATGAAGCCATTATATCAGAGATCATGCGCCAACGATTTCGCTTCGTCAGCCTCATACTCGCTTTCTTTTGCAGCAAGTCAAGATCCGCAAGTATGCCAATTTTTTCTCTGTCTTCAATTTTTTTTTTTTTTTTTTGGTACCAATGAAGATTCTACTTTTTATTTAAAAAAGGATGATGATTCATTCTACTGGGTGGTTTAAAATCTTCTCAACGGTTTGCAGGAACTGTGCAGGAGGACATATAGTAATTCTAATGTAACACATCTGAATTTCTCATCATCGCATCACCAACCTAAACAAACTCATTCAAAATTTTCTTCTCCTTCATTCTCAACCCATGGAGGGTCCATGGCTCCTATCTGCGGGACGGTAATCGGGAACAAGACACGGATAAGATGGACTCAAGATCTTCATGAGAAGTTTGTGGAGTGCGTAAATCGCCTTGGTGGTGCTGATAGTAAGTCAGAACCATTACTAGAAGTAACTATTAATGGATCAAATAGTTGATCCAGCTAGTTGTTTTAATTAGTTTAGCATAAAGTTGAGGGGACCAATTTAATCTGATTTGGTCTCCGGTACGAAGAGATTATGAGTTTAACGTCTATAACTTCTTGGTTATCCAAAAAAGTTCTATTACATATGCATGAATCGTGGAAATAACCGTAGGATATATATTATTACATGATGTCAGAAGTCATCTTTTTTTTTTTTTGCCATATCAAAAGCCATCTTATATGAAGTTATAACGCTCTCATACAATACTATATGTTGAATTGAATAAAAAGTTTCTCCTTTTGAAGAAAAGATGCTGCATTATTTGGATTTTGGATATATATGTATATATTCTTTCAAAAAAGTAATTTGGTATTTCTTTGGTGGGTCACTAAAAAGTGTCAGTGGTGGAAAACTATGCAGAGGCAACGCCGAAGGCAATATTGAAGCTGATGGATTCTGAAGGACTCACAATATTTCATGTTAAAAGCCACTTACAGGTTTAGATGACTTCTTANTTTTTTCTTTTTTTTTTTTTTTTTTTTTTTACAAAAAGAATATATACTATATTCAATATTATTTTTGAATTAACTTTCAGAAGTATAGGATTGCTAAATACATCCCTGACTCTCAAGAAGGTACACTAATACATCTCTTCACTATTTCTTTTTGGGGATAATATACATTGAGAGTTTGTGAATAATGGAAATCGAAATTATTTGGTGTTGCAGGCAAGTTTGATAGGAGAGCTTGTGCCAAAGAGCTGTCTCAGCTTGACACAAAAACGTACGTTTTATTCTTTTTGTTTTGTGCCAAAACTAATATTCCTCCATATAAATCCAAAGCTAATGACCCAATGGCTTAGCGTAGCAATAACAACAAGATACGATTACCATTATTCAAAAAGTTATACATAATGACCTGTTAATGATTTTAATTTCTTTTATATATGGTGTGGTCCTTGTGGAGGCAGTGGAGTGCAAATTAAAGAGGCACTCCAGCTTCAACTAGATGTTCAGAGGCATCTTCATGAACAACTAGAGGTAAGTTACAAAATGTAAATATATACCTTAATTACTATATTATATATTAAAATACTTTTTACCAAGTAAACAAAATCCATTGTTACATTTTAAATTTTTAAGTAGTTGTATTGATAAAAGTGCTTATCCCAGTTTCCCCTCAAAATATTTGTGGGGTTAAGTAGGGTTTCACTCGCATGTTTATTTGATTTCCTAAAATATTATAAGCTTTTTTTGTTTATAAAGAAAAGATTAAGGCTTTCTAGTTTAGAGAATGTTGTTTATGTGCCGCTAATGAACTCTTTTCTCCTACTAATCTCCATAAATGCAGTTTTCTTTGCCACTTATCTGGATTCATCTACCTTTAACATTTCAGATTCAACGAAATCTACAACTGAGAATCGAAGAACAAGGGAAGCAATTGAAAATAATGATAGAACAGCAAGAAAAAACAAAAGAAAGTCTTCTGAAGAAACCAAACGCTGAAGCATCATCGCTTCTCTCCGATTCCGGTCACTCTTCCCCGCCTTTCTCGATAGAAGACGCAGAAGCCCTGATGCTAACAAGTTATGGAGACACTCAATAAGTTGAAAAACTGATAGGAAAGGCCTAAATCATGTTTCTACACTATTCAAAGTGGTATAAAGTTACGAGAGTCGTGACAAGAGAATGTCCAAAGTGCTACACACACTAACACTGGGAAGAGAATCTGGTACTAATTGTGTGCAAGTGGTGTGTGATGGGGTCTTAGTCATAGACTAATAGATGTGTGAGACTATTCTTAGTTAACTATTTGTTACATAAAAAAAGTCGCACTATGAGATAGCTTCTTAAATAGTAATGCTACTTTTAACATTGTGAATGAGGAACCCACGTTTCATTCTTTTTGCGATGATTTTATTAACAGAACTAAATTTCTTTCAAAAGATTCAAGTAAATTTATTTCACTTAAAAGCGCAGTTAAAGCTAAATAGCCCGAACCAAATCGAGCCTAATAATTTTGAGCCCGTTTGGAAAGAGAGCCTATTAAAAGTTTTTTTTTTTTTTCTTTCTTGAATATCTCAATAAATTTTAAATTTCAAGAATTTAAACTATTTAAGTTGTGGCTTAAAAGAAAACACAATTTATGCAGCCAAGACCGGCCCAAGAGCCAAGAGCCAAGAGCCATGACTACATTCTACGTATATGTTGTCGTCATCTAATTATTGGACCGGGTTTTGGGTCAACCCTACGAAACCAATACATCCAATTCAAAACCAGACCAAAAGGAGAACCAAAGCTTTTAATTAGACAGAACTGAACGAGAAGTAGGAACGCGAGCTCCGAGAGATGGCAAAACCACTGTAGCGACTTGAGCAGCTCCGAGAGCACCAGGAGTCGACTCAGGAAAACACTCGTAAAAGATTTTAAAAAGGTAAAAGCTTTAGATTTTGCTCAGCTACATATGTGTCCATTAACATCGCGTACCAGACAATGAAGCTTATGCGAAAACCTAGATTCACATCTCTTCTCAACTGGGTATCACAACTTCCTTTAGAAACCCCCTTTACACCCCTAATTCCCGGAACTCAAAACCCTAGGTCTTTCGCCACCGCCCAAGTTTCCAGGAAGGAATCGAGTGTGAGGAGGACCCGAAATGGGATCCGAATCACTCCCACGATTCGGAAAATGGCAGAGGAAGCGATGCTGGATTACTTCTATTCCACTAGGGGTTTGCAGTACATGGTTGCCGAGAGTATGAGCAAGAACAGTCCAGTTTTCATTGATAATCTACTGAAGAAAGTGGATTGCGTTGCCGTTTCTGATGTCAACCAGTCCATCACCAGACATCTACGGTTTCAACCCGTCAATGAATTCGAGCCTTTCCTCGAGAGCTCTGGTCTGAAGCCCACGGAGTACAGTGATCTTGTTCCCTGTGATAAGCTCTTCTTGAAAGAAGACGCTTTCTTGCTTGAGAACCACCATGTTTTGTGTTACAGTGGGATTGACCCCAAGAAGATTGGCAAGATCTTCAAGGAAGCTAGGGAGGTTTTCGGGTATGGAACCGGGGTTTTAGCTTCGAAGATCAAGGCTTGTGAGGATTTGGGGTTTAACAGATTGTTAGTCTCGAAACTAATCGTTTGTAGCCCGAGTATTCTAATCGGGGATACGAATGTAGAGCTTGGTAAGGTCTTGGAGTTGCTGAAGTCTATGGGGTTTGAGCTTGATTGGGTGATGAAGAACCTGTCAGATGAGGCGTCTTATGACTGGAGCTCTGTGAGTCGTGTTCTAAGCTTTCTCAGAGAGATATGTTTCGATGAGGATGAGCTGTGCGGTTTAATCGGGAAGCATCCGAGACTGGTCTTTGAGGATTCAGGGAGATGGACAATGATTCTTGCAGGATTCGAAACGAAGCTCGGGTCGTCTAGAAGCGAGCTCTGTTCCTTGTTTCGAAACCTCCCGCAGATTCAAGTGGAGAAATGCGTGACGAATCTAAGGCGTTGCTTCTTGTTCCTGAAAGAGATCGAGATGGACGACGATGAGATCCGTAAGGTGTTCCGTTCTCACTCCTGGTGGCTTGCTTCTTGCAGGCTGAAGAAAACCGGTAGCTTGTTTGTGAATTTGAAGGCTCATGGAAACCGGATTTGCCAGGTCCTTAAAGAGAACCCGGAAGAGATGAAGAAATGGACACTGGGGTCGAAAATCGAGCCGCTGCAATCAGTAGAGGACGTAGATTCGAAAGCAATGAAGACTCGGTTTTTGTTGGAGCTTGGATACGAGGAGAACACAGGGGAAATGGAGAGAGCGGTGAAGAGTTTCCGCGGCAGAGGATCCGAGCTACGGGAGAGATTGGATGTTCTTGTGAGTTTGGGATTGGATGAGGAAGTTGTGAAAGATATGGTGAGAGCATCTCCTGATGTTCTCACACAGGCAAGTGATGTGCTTGAAGCAAAGGTTAAGTATCTTGTAGAGGAATTAGGTTATCCGCTTTCGACCTTGGTGGCTTTTCCTGCGTGTTTGAAGTTCACGCTTGTGAGGATGAAGCTCAGGTTCGGCATGTTTTCTTGGCTTCAAGCGAGAGGAAAAGTAGATCCCAAGCTTGCCGTTAGTACTCTGCTCGCACTCTCGCACAAAGATTTTGCCAAATGTTACGTGAATCGCCATCCTGATGGGCCTGAGCATTTGGAGGATTTGAAGAAACAGCTGCTTTGTGATGAACAAGACTAAACTGCCTCTCTGTTTTGTAGCAGTGTAGACCTTTGGTCATATTTTTTCTGTAGGTATAGATAAATATTTTCGTACTAAAAAGAATATTTACTTTTACTTTTTCCTTTTCTCAGTTTGAGACAAGAACCCGAATTGCGGCTAAATGGAGATTAATAATTTACGCTAGGACATATGTTGGATCTCCCCCGTTTGATAAGATTGCAGGACACCAGATTGGACATATGTTGTGCTATTTTTGGAAATCTTATGTTTTAGTGGTATTTTTAGAAATATTAGTTTCGGTGGTATTTTTGGAAATATTAGTTTGGGTGGTATTTTTGGAAACATTAGTTTCGTGGTATTTTTGGAAATTTTAGCTTATGTGGTATTTTTGTAAATATTAGTTTATGTCGTATATTTGGAAATATTACTTTTTGTGCTATTTTTGGAACATAGGTTTTTTGAGAATTGTTCAGATTTTTAAACGTGTATTCGAAAAATCGACGCAATATATTTTGTTGTGTTGAGAAATTAGAAGACTCCCAAATTAAACATCTCCTTGTTCAAGTGCGCAGCTGATAAAGGATCTCAAATGTTCAAATGATGAAAAAGATGCAGAGATAATAATGTCTCTTCTGCGAAACCCTAGATTCACATCTCTTTTCAATTGGGTGTCTCAAGTTTCCGTAGAAACCCTCTTCAAACCCCAACTTTCGGGAAACTCTAGATCTTTCGCCACCCGAAGAACAGCCGACGCAGAAGTTTCCGGCGAGAAACGGAGCGGTAGACCAGGAAATGAGATTCGGAAAATGGCCCAGGTTGCGATGTTTGATTACTTCCATCACAACAGGGGATTGCAGTTTCTAGTTGCCGAGAGTATGAGCAAAAATGCGCCTTTTTTCAATGATAATCTCTTGAAGAAGCTAAACGGTGATTTCGATGCTGATGCTGGTGCTGGTGATGAGTTAGTGAGATCCATCACCAGATTTCTATTGTTTCATCCTGTGAATGAATTCGAGCCGTTCCTCGAGAGTTTAGGCTTGAAGCCGTCGGAGTATAGTCATCTGATTCCCTGTGATAAGATGTTTTTGAATGAAGATGCATTTTTGCTGGAGAATTACCATGTCTTTTGGAACTATGGAATCGAGAGGAAGAAGATGGGGAAGATCTTCAAGGAAGCTAGGGAAGTTTTCGGGTATGAAACTGGGGTTTTAGCTTCTAAGATCCAGGCGTATGAGGATTTGGGGTTTAGCAAAGTGTTTCTATCGAAAGTTATCGTTTGTAGCCCGAGTATCTTGATTGGGGATATGGATGTTGAACTGGCTAAGGTCATGGGGATGCTGAGAACTATGGGTTTTGGTTTTGATTGGGTAGCAGAGAACTTATCAGAGGAAGCAACTTATGATTGGGGCTCTATGCATAGGTGTTTAAGTTTCCTTAGAGATATGTTTGTCGATGAGAGTGAGCTACGTGAGATAATCAGGAAGCAGCCGAGGCTGATTTTCGAGTGTTCAGGGGAATGGACACTGGTTCTTGCTGGATTTGAAACAAAACTAGGGTCATCATCCAGAAGTGAACTCTCTTCGTTGTTTCAGAAACTCCCGGAGATTCCAGGTTTAGGGAAATGTGTTTCGAATCTTAGGCATTGCTACTTGTTCTTGAAAGAAATTGAGATGGAAGCTGTTGAGATAGGCAAGGTGTTCCGTTCTCACTCCTGGTGGCTTTGTGTGTCTCGTTTGAAGCAAACGAGTACCTTTCTTAACATACTGAAATGTGGGAAAAGGAGGCTTTGTCAAGTCGTTCAAGATAACCCAGAGGAGATGAAGAAATGGAGTGTAGGGTTAAAAGTCCAGCCGCTACCAGGTTCAGGAGTAGACTTCAGAAAGTCGAAAACAATGAAGATACAGTTTTTGCTGGATTTGGGATACAAGGAAAACTCAAAGGAAATGGAGAGAGCTCTCAAGAATTTCCGAGGCAGAGGATCTGAGCTCAGGAAGAGGTTTAGTTTCATTGTGAGTTTGGGTATGGATGAGGAAGTTGTGAAAGATATGGTGAAAGCATCTCCTGATGTTCTCTCGCAGGCAAGTGATGTGCTTGAAACAAAGGTTAAGTACCTTGTTGAGGAATTAGGTTATCCGCTTTCTGCTTTGGTGGCTTTCCCTTCGTGTCTTAAATACACTCTTGAGAAGATGAAGCTCAGGTTTGGAATGTTTTCTTGGCTTCAAGCACGAGGAAAGGCAGGCCCGAAGCTTGCTATTAGTAGTATACTAGTGTACTCGGAGAAGTCGTTTGAAACTAGATTTGTAAATCGTCACCCGGATGGGCCTAAGCATTTTGAGGAGTTGAAGAAACAGCTTCTCTGTGAGTTGAACAAGAATGCATCATAGATATAGGATTTGGCAAGCGATTCGATTATGTAATACGAGTTGGTTCTCTTTGATGAAGACAGTTTTGTGGAGCGGTAACTTTATATCTCTCCACTTTGTGTTTTCCTCATGAGCGGATCTGCTCTATGTATGTTGTCGCAAGTTCAATAGCAATTTTGGAGAGAAAATGAAAATGTTACTTTAAGCCAAGCCTGAACACAATTATTACTGAAGGGTTTTCAGAAAAAATGTGGTAGAATCGAGAATGATCAAAATTGAGCAACATTCAACTGGGCAAGAATCTGAAGTAGAAAATAAGGTTACCATCATGTATTTAATGTTTATTATCATAAGTAACTGATAAACATGTACAGATGAACATTTTAATCATGGGATAAAAGTTTAATTTTGGAAATTGTCTCGGAAGAAGGTGAAACATACGGCCACGTGGCAAAGCGAGGCGCGAATGTATCTACGGCATGACTAGTTGACTCCAACGTCCGTAACTGCTTTTGCTGACGTGGAATATTCGCGCGTCGCGTTTTAATCAGTTCCATTTATCGTTCTGCTCTTCACTCTCTATGACTATAGCAGCTCTTCTTTGATCTTCTTTCTGTTTCGTTTCCCAGAAAACGAGAGAAAGTGCGAGAAAAATTCCAAAACACTTCCCTCTTCCGCATCTTCTTTTCTCCCTTCCTTCGTTCGACGGAGCTTAAAAGTATCAGTTCGCTGCATTAAGCACCATCCCGTACACACACAGACTCTCTATCTCTCTTCGTTCTTCCTCCTAGAGATGACAACCAAACAGCAATTTCGATACCTCGCTGCAATCATGCTCACGGTGATGCTGTTTGTGCTGGCTGAGACTGATACTGATCCGGTTGAAGGTAATTCCCAAATTCTCGTCTAAATTTCCAGTCTGGGGATTAAGATTTTTGTTCGTCGTTCTTCTCTGTTTAAGATGTAATAGAGCATGACTAGTGAATACGAGCTTACTTCCGAACGATCATATGTTTAATATCCTTGGAACAATGACATTCATAACTGGGAATTTTCTTGCGGTTTGATCGCGAATTAGATCTTTTACTGTTACTTGATCATGTAAATCACCACCAAAACCTGTTCGACAAAATTACTCTTTAGTATTTGATTGTATTCAATTGTTGTCAATTCGTGTTTCTGCGTTAGTTTTGGCTCTTCAAGATCTCTACAAAACCCTGAACAATCCACCGCAGCTGAGAGGATGGAGATCGGAGGGAGGAGATCCATGCGGGGAAGTTTGGATGGGAGTTTCTTGTTCTGGCTCGTCTATAGTAGACCTGTAATTTCCAAGTCAACCCTTTTCCTCAGTTTTCAATCCAAATTGTTTTGTTGCAGTTCGAACTAAATCTGATTCATTCTCTATCCCAGACAACTGAGAGGGTTAAAGCTTTTGGGCAGCCTTGGAAACCAGCTTCAACATCTCCACAATTTGAACAACATGTAAGCAAACTTTTCTCTTCTTGATTGTTAACTTCATCATGAGACTGAATCATTGTCTCTATTCTTCCTTTGTGTCAGGGATGTTAGCTTCAATAACCTCCAAGGTGAAATTCCATTTGGCTTGCCTCCAAACGTTACTCACCTGTAAGCGTTTAACCAAGTGCATTCATTCATCATTAAAGCTTACTCCGCAGTGCATATTCACCTGAGTGTTTTCGTTGTTTGTCGATTGCAGAAACATGGCTTATAACAATCTGAGCCAGGGTCTCCCTTTTTCCTTGCCTCTTATGACATCTCTTCTCTCCCTGTAAGTATTCCAAATGGATATTCATTACACTGCCTTCCTTTTCTACCGGTTTGTTAAGTAATGGCTTCCTCTGTCTTCTAGGAATCTGAGCCATAACTCATTATCTGGACCTCTTGGAAATGTGTTTTCTGGGTTACAGATTAAAGAAATGTGAGTCTCCAGTTCGATTCTGTTAGCTTTTCATCGACCTATGTAGATGAAAAGACTCCCCATTCATATTCAAATAATATTGACTTTGTTAGGGATTTGTCATTCAATAACCTGACGGGAGATCTACCAAGCTCTTTTGGATCTCTACTGAATCTGACTTCACTGTACGTATCTCGGAATTTTATCTGCAATCTGCTTTGTGAGCGTAGGTGTAACCTAATAATGGTTTTGCTGATGTGATAACAAAACTGCAGGTACCTCCAGAACAACAAATTTACAGGCTCAATCATCTATCTCACGGATCTTCCTTTAACTGACCTGTAATTAACTCTCTTTGTGCTTTGATTTTGCATTTCATTGAACTTCCTTCATTTTATGAGCTCAAAACACTTTGTTGTTGCACATGTCGTCAGGAATATTGAAGATAACCAGTTTAGTGGTATTATCCCAAATCATTTTCAGTCCATTCCTCATCTGTGGTGAGTTACTCCCCTCTGCTCAAAAAAATGGCTCAGACACCTAAAACTCATAAGAATCAACGGTGTTTTGCTGAGCAGGATTTGGGGAAACAAGTTCCACGTAGAGCCCAACTATAAACCGTGGAAGTTCCCTTTGGACGTCATACCGATGCTTCAAAATGCTACTGGTTATCCAACTACTCAGTCCAGTGCCATTATGAACTTTCCAAGACCTCAAAAGGTCAAAAAGAAGAAGAAAGGCATAGGAGCAGGGAGTATCGTCTTACTGGTTGGTGGATTGGCTTTGCTGGGAACTTTCTTTGCACTTTACACAGTTCGAATGAGTCAGCGACGCACACAAAACCTTGCTTCTAGTCAGAGAAGCAACAATAGCACAGCGTACTCTCTTCCAGTCAGTACAGGCCAAGGTGATCTATCTATGCTTTTCTCGCCACTTATTGTCACCAATGGCCATTCGGATTCCTCAGTACTGATTTTCTTACCTTAAAATGTATCAGAATTTCTAGTTGGAACTGAAGACGGCCAACGTATGAAAAGGGTCCAGCCACCGCCAGTTACCCTTCTGAGACAAATACCTCCTCCACCTGTCAGAATCGATAAATCGGCAAGAAGAAAAAGCTTCTCTGTTACATGCCAATATCCAGCGTACGCTAAGCTTTTCACAGCTGCAGAGCTTCAACTGGCAACTAACAGTTTCAGTGAGGAAAACCTACTTGGAGAAGGTCCTCTTGGTTCTGTTTACAGAGCAAAGTTGCCTGATGGTCAAGTATATCTTCTCTTCTCTCTCTCTTTCAAACTTTGAAATGAGAAAATTTTCACTTTTCCTTTCTCATTCATTGATGTTTTTATTTCTTCTTGTTTGAACAGTTTGCCGCCGTGAGAAACATCCCAATGTCTTCGCTGTCTTTAAATGAAGAGGAACAATTTACTGAAGTGCTTCAGACAGCCTCCAAACTAAGGCACCCAAACATTGTGACACTTCTCGGTTTCTGCATTGATAATGGGCAGCATCTTCTCGTCTATGAGTATGTTGGGCATTTGTCATTGTACAATGCCATGCACGATGAGGTATACAAGCCACTTTCTTGGGGATTGCGTCTCCGCATTGCTATCGGAGTTGCCCGAGCTCTGGAGTAAGTACACTATCTTGTCAAACTTACTATAATAGCTGCTTATTCCCAATCCTTGTGGATTCATTTTGACTCTGGCTTATCTGCTGAATAAAAAATTCAGCTATTTGCACTCGTCGTTTTGCCCTCCTATTGCCCATAGCGATCTGAAAGCAACAAACATCTTGCTAGACGACGAACTCACACCTCGTATTGCTGACTGTGGGCTTGCTAGTTTAAGGCCACTTACAAGCAACAGTGTCAAACTCCGGGTAAGCAAAAGACAGTTATGTGCTATGGCTCTTAGTTCTTTGACTGATACCTAATGAGTTGAGAGTTGAAGCAGGCCTCAGAGATAGCGATACAGAACACTGGCTACATTGCACCAGAACATGGACAACCAGGAAGCAGTGGCACAAAGAGCGACACTTATGCACTGGGCGTGCTACTCTTGGAACTGTTAACAGGAAGGAAAGCATTTGACAGGTACACAAGCAGCAGTTCACATACTTGTTGGTGGGTGCAATAGATAAGCTAAAGCGTTTTGACTTATCTTTGTGTGGATACTACTACTGTTGCAGCTCACGACCCCAAGGAGACCAGCTGCTGGTGAAATGGGCATCAACCAGACTTCATGACAGGCGAAGCTTAGAACAGATGATTGATCAAGGCATAGCCGGCACATTCTCCTCAAGAGTCGCCTCCCACTACGCAGACATTATCTCCCTATGCACTCAGGTATTTTGCTTGCCAATATCAATAGCTTAGCTTCGTCACATCAGGATCATTACAAATACAACAACTAATCAATTCATGCATAAGCAGGCAGAGAAGGAGTTTAGACCAGCGGTTTCGGAAATAGTAGATGCACTCACTGCACTGATACAGAAACAGAACGATGAAGCCAGCACTGTAGCAGACAAGACCGACGTTGACCCTTTCAGTAAATCTTTCTGCTCAACACGCACACGCTTCATCTCCTCACCTACCTTGAGCCACCCCTCCACTTGACCATTTTCTGTATCTCTTCCTCATACACACATTCTTTTACTGTCAAAAGAATAGTTCTTAGCATATGATGATGATAATAAAAATTAGCCTCTTGTAAAAGGAAGTTTCTTTGTAGTATATCATAGAAATAAGAAAGTGTGAAACAAGACAAAAGCCTATAGTAAGAAAAAGGGCCATTTGGTGTTCTGAAACTAATTTTTTTAGCCGATCTTAGAGATCAAACTAAGCAGAAGAAACCCCAGCGTTCAACAATGTATTGATCTCTCCTCTTATATTCACAGGTCTGCCGTCAAATATGGAAGAGAGACTTGTCTCACATAGATCCTTCAGTGCTCTTGTTTTCGCAAGCGCAGCTTCCTGCGATCAATAAACAGAATTTGTTAGCTAGGTCCTTCCAATTTTCTGAAAAAATTAGTAAATCTGACACTCTCAAGTCTTACATTTCCACCAAAATAGAAGTAAAATCTATGCTTTTCTAGAACAGCCTATCTGATAGACCAACATGAGCTTACTTGTTTTGGCCATATAGAAGAGAGGGAATTCTGAAGCTCCATGCGTCTTCTACCCACATCTTTCAAGCTCTCTCTTAGCTTCACTTCCCGATGCTTCTTCTCCTCCAGCTCCGAAACAAGCCTCTCTAGGAACCTGTATGACAAAAATACATATATCAGAAGATATGGTACTCACTCTGATGCCCAGGCAAATATTTTTATATCCTAAAGCACCTTTTGGAGTTGAGAATCATGATCAAATCCCGAGATTTCTTGTTTGTTAGCAATGAGATGGCCATGGAGATATCAACCACCATTGGCTCAATGGTTTCAGGAGAATACTGCTGAAGAACCATGGGGGCAACTGCTTGCACATGGTGTTGCAAGGACAGAGTATCTTCGTTTCTCAGTTCTATCAAACGCTGGTTCAAAAACGCCTTGACCTGACACATTATAGGAAACAATATCACGTGTCTATTAGCGGTCAAGAAGTATCCCAATGATTAATCTGATCATTAAAAATTTCGGGGATAAGAGTACCTCATACAAATCATCAAGGATCTTGTTCCTATACTCTGTCTCCAACAGCTGGCTCCTCTCTTCTCCACTCCCTAAGACTTGAGTTGTGCAATCTGTCAACTGTGTCTGATTCTCCAACCCTGATTCAGCTATTTCTTCTACCTGAGGTGTTTCAACACTTACATCCCAAGAAATCTCAGAAATATCAACCTCAGGGCCTTGGCTTTCTTCCACTTTAAACGGAGAGTTCTCAGGAATATCACTGGCATTGACAATTTCATATGAACCTAGATCATTTCCATTATCAACTTCTTCTACCATGCTAACATCCCAATCTATCTCAGCTGTATCAAGTGTAATATCCCAGTCAATGCTGTCTGCAGCCGCATCTGTACCATTTGCATTCTCAGATGACTGAATATTATCAGTATCAAGAGCGTCCGAGGCCCCCAAAACACTCAATGACGGTGGATTTTCACGAATGTCTTTCAAGTTTTGCAGGACAACCCTCGAAGGCTTCTGCAGACAGATCAGAAGCAGGTCAACGCAATGTCCAGGACAAAAGTATAAAGTTAAGGGAGGTCTTACATCTTTCTCAGTATGAACATCTTTAACATAAGCGGAGTAGTACTCCATTGCCCCTGATACTGAGTCACTGTTGATAACTTCAAGAATCTTGGCAAAGGTACTAGGAAGCGAATTTGCTGTTTCCAAAAGTTCACGCCTCACATTGTTTCCCTGAAATTGAATATGTTTAAACCTTTTGTGATGCTTCTAAAACCAAAGGATCAAAGCAAGTAAAGTTTACAACTAAACCTGCAATCCAAGCTCACGGCAAGCATCCTCATATTTGGTTGCTGAGAGTGTAACGCTTCTTTTGATATCAGCTTCTTTACGGTCAAGTTCCGCCATTTGTTGCTGAACCTTTTGAACTTGCTTTTTCAGATATGGGCTTCATGTTTTGCAAGAAGAAGAAAAACATTTAGAAAATGCTTAAGTAGCGCGACTCCAGGTTAAAATGTTTCTGCTGGAGCACGTAGAGAGCCATGCAAGAAACCAACTTACATTTCGTAATTGACATTCTGAATTATTATCTGAGCTGCCTCTCCGAGATAAATGTGATCTTTCTCAAACGCACGAACAATTGCTTCCCAGACGCCCTAAAAACAGATGACAAAATGTAGAATGACACAAAGAAGACAAGAAAAGTGCGAGACAGAGAGAGTTTTCCTCACAGAAGCACCCGAAAGCCGACCAAAGATGTTCCGGCTTTCCGGAGTTGCCTTGAGGAGAATCTCATATATCTTTTTGACCTCCAAGTAACCAATCACTGAAAGCAAAACAAAGGTCACTTGGATGAGAAAACGACCAGGAAGCACGCTAAGCCTTAAGGCCCTAACAGCCAAATTCACACAAGCTTAAGGTGTTCACAGAGATGCAAATCGAATTCCAATAGCAAAGACTTAACACTTGAAAGCTTAAAAAAAGTGTTAAAAAGGCTGAAGTCAGTTTGGGGATTGAAAAAATCGTCAAATGACAAGACATTAGTTTTGACAAATTTCGGTATTCAGAGAAAAGTTACCTTCAGGATCTAGCGTTTGAAAGTAAGGATCGATGTCCTTAGGCAGAGAAGGGAACTCTTTTAAGATTTTGACTCTAATCGCCGCCACCTTCTTCCTCCAATCCGCCGGAATTCTCTTCCGATCCACCAACCATTCTTCGAATCCAAACAAAATTGATATCAAACTAAGACTAGAATTACGAAAGCAGACTCATACCCAGTCGTACAACACTCAAAAACCGAAAGAATATAAATTTCCGTCTACTCGTAATTGACATTCAGCATTACCTCCTAGACGAGAGAAGGTGATGTCGATGGGAAGATTTCGAACATCATCTTGTGTCTGCATTCTTTTGCCAGGAACCTCCCTCCTCCTTTCACGCTTTCTGGGGAAAATATCTTCAAGTTCTTTTCCGTTTCAAGGTTTTGTAACTTTTGTTCCTTCTCGAGTTTGGATTGAGTTGCTCCGTCTAGCACGAAGAGAAACGCATAATAAATCTACACGGTATAGCAAATTTGCGGAACCCGGTTTCCGATCCAACCGGACCAATTACTCCGGTCCGTGGCAGATTAAAATTATTTTTGGGTTTTGACGCGTTGGTGGTTGGTTGGTTTGTAGATTTCAGTTCATCACAGTAATAACTGATACTGTTGCTGATTCTACTGGTTTATCCATCGAATGTAAAAGACAAGGATCATTAAACTTCAAATTAACTTTTTATTATATGATATCCGTTGGAATTGAAAACTATATTCTATAGTTTAAAAGAAAATAAAAATCTAATATTTTGAAGAATACAGTTGAACAATAGCAGAATATAATAATAATTTAAGAAAACAAACAAAAAATATTTATACAAGTTTGTTATCAGCAATTTTTCTAGAGGGAGAGAGAAGAGAGAGAGATGGAAAAGGACATGCTATTGACCGCTTTATCAGAATATTTTTCTTGAGTTTATACAAAAAACAAAGTCGTCTTCCAATATTTTAAGGTAGAAGAAACATTAAATACGAAAATAAAATGAAAACCATAAAAATAGAAGAAAAAAAGGAGTTTGTCTTTTGCTTCTCCTCTCTAATCTTCATCCATTTCTCCAATATCTTTCTTAAGTTTTGAACCCTCTCCACTTCAACATAACCGACCTCTCTCTATATTTCTTTCTCTCTCTCTCTCTCTCTGAAAACACCAAAAGTAGCTTTAAATGCTCCGTTACATAATCTCTATCTCTTTCCAAGAATATAGAGAAAGAAAAATAATAGTTATATAGGAGAAGAATTAAGAAGATATATCATCTTGTGATCAAAGAGCACCGTCGTCATCATCCGCTGCTGCCTCAGGAGCAGACCAACATAAGAGATCGATCATCATCAATCTCTCTTTGATCATCATCATATTTCTGCTGTTGCTATCACTCAAGCCCTAACATCATCCATAGACTTCAACCATCATCATCATCTAATGCAAGGTCATCACCAGAATAATCATCAACAACAATTATCATCAGCCTCCGCCACGTCTTCCCATGGAAACTTCATGTAATTTAAGACTTCTTTAGACCCACAAAGTCATGAAACTTTTCGAATTTATGATGATCCCTAAAGTTAAAGAGCTTTTTTATGTGTATATGTTCTGCAGGAACAAAGATGGGTATGATCTTGGAGAGATAGACCCATCACTCTTCCTCTATCTTGATGGACAAGGACATCATGATCCTCCAACAACTACTCCTTCTCCTTTACCTCATCATCACACAACCCGTATGCTCTCTCTCTCTCTCTCTCCTTTCTTTTTTGGGAATTGGGGTTTGGTTTCTGTTTTAGCAGATAAGGAAGATTCCCTTGATGAGAGAGAGAGAGAGAGAGAGAGAGCACAGCAAAAGCATGCCAAACAGATTTCAATCTTTCTTCTGCCATCAGTACTCTACTTTCAGCTTTGACCAGATCCTCTCTTTTCAGACATCAAATCTTTCAATCCATTCTTTTTACTTCAAACTTTTCTTTAAAACCCTTTTCTCTTTCCTTTTTTCAAATAAGAACTAGTCCGCTCACATAATTTATATACCTATATAACCAGACCATTTCCACACATCACATGACTTATCATCTATGAATCTTATGGCAGAGAATTTGGCGATGAGACCTCCAACATCGACGCTCAACATCTTCCCATCTCAGCCGATGCACATAGAGCCACCTTCTTCTTCTACACCCAATGTAATCATTACTATATATTTCTTCTATAAATGCCAATTTTAGTTGGTTTCTGTTTCTATTTTAATATAATGTCAGCGCAACTACTAGCTATTTCATATAATATCAAGTCAGACCAATTATTATACGTTTCTCATTTTTCTAATGAGAGTACTGATTTGATTATACTTTTTTCTTTTCTTTAAAATGTGTTTGGTAAGTCTGACAATACAAGATTGGTTTCGGCTGCTGCACCTAGTGGTTCAACTCGACCATCTTCTGAGCCGTCCATGGACTTGACCAATCACTCTCAGTTTCAACTTCCTCAGCCTTCTAAATCCATCAAGGTCTCTATCTATATATTATTTTCTAAAATAATTTAGGTGGCGTTGTTACTATATAAAATGGAATAAAATTTCAGACTTGTCGTAGTTTGTTTCATAAGTTAATGGATTGTTTTTGAAATGTTATGGCAGAAAGAAGGGAACCGCAAGGGTCCTGCCTCATCGGACCATGACACACCAAAAACATCAGACCCTAAGGTGAATATTTTCATATGGTGATGACTATGCATGAATGAGATTAAAATAATTAAAAAATAGCTTTTTTTTTGTTTGATATTTTCTTCTCTTGTGTTTATTTATATAATTTCTCAACAGACATTGAGAAGACTAGCACAGAACAGAGAAGCAGCAAGAAAAAGCAGGTTACGGAAAAAGGTCAGCATATATATGTACACTATAGTATTTGTAAATTGCAAATAAAGATTAACATCTCAGAATAATAATTTTAACGTTATTTAATTACTTTGGTAAACTACGACAGGCTTATGTTCAGCAACTTGAGTCATGTAGGATTAAGCTGACACAACTAGAACAGGAGATTCAACGGGCCAGATCCCAAGTAAACAATTATCTGTCTTTTCACATATATATAAATTTATTTATTTATTTCACGAAAAGTCTAAATTTACCAATTAATTTGGGTATAGGGCGTATTCTTCGGAGGGTCTTTTACAGGAGGAGATCAACAGCAAGGCGGACTACTCATTGGTCCCGGCCACATCAGCTCTGGTACGTAACAGTTTCATATTAACATACATGTGATGTGATGATGACTCAAAAACCATAAACTTTGAAAACCGAAAAAAATGAGATATTGAGTAAATGCAATGTGAAGCAGAAGCAGCGGTGTTCGATATGGAATACTCGAGGTGGCTAGAGGAGCAGCAGAGGCTGTTAACCGAACTGAGGGTGGCCACGCAAGAGCATTTGGCCGAGAACGAGCTTCGGATGTTTGTGGACGCTTGTTTAACTCACTATGACCATTTGATTAACCTCAAGGCCATGGTGGCCAAGACCGATGTGTTTCACCTCATTTCTGGCGCTTGGAAAACTCCAGCCGAGCGTTGCTTTTTGTGGATGGGGGGTTTCCGTCCATCTGAGATCATTAAGGTACATCTCTTCTTTTGTTTTAACCATATCCAATTTTTTTTATGTATGTGAGTATGTTTTATTGATATAATTTACTTATTATATTATTACTTACAAAACATATCACACTGACTAAATTGTGACATTTTATAATAAAAATTGATCGTACATATGCATAGAAGAATATAGTACTTCCAACTTTATGCAATTAATAAAATTTGATTTTCCCTGATTTATTTTCAAAAGGTTTGGGTCTTTGATTCTCTTAGAAGAGGGTACGGTATAGTAGTTAATAGTAGGGTCAGACAGACAAGACATAGAGTATAGTGATATAGTTGGACGAGGTATATATATACATAACACTGCATGGGTTAAAACCAAACTATATACGTGCATATACATATGTCATTTTATCAAGATAGTAATAAAGATACACGGAAAATTTAATATAAAAACAAATAAAGAATGCATGCAGTTGTGTGATGGTTAAGTATTTCTAGAAAGGTTAGGTTTTGGCATAATGTAAAAGAAAGTGCCTGTCTGTTTTTTCGATTTATGGTCCATATAAGAGAGAGAAACAGAAACCACAATGGAAGTTAACAGTGGCGGAGGCAGAAACTTTTCTTATAGGGGGCATTGATGAAAAGTTTCAAACATTTAAAGGTAGAATCACAATAAACAATGGGGCATAATGAAGATTAGTTATAATTTACATGGGGTTTTGTAAAAAGCATTGGGGGCATATGCCCCCTTCTTGTACTATGTGGCTCCGCCACTGGAAGTTAACATAATAAACAAAACAAAATAAAATAAATTAATAAAAGCAACACAGAAACATTTGTATGTTACAAANAAAAAAAAAAAAAAAAAAAAAAAAAAAAAAACACACAGAAACATTTGTGCTTCGGACCCCATATATGTGATACATTGGAATTATACTTTCTTAGGATGCACAATATATAGTTGGATTATTATCGTATTCCACTTCTTCTAAAATAAATCCGTAAAGCCCTTTTCAAAATTTATTCTAAAGATTACGTGTAAATACGATTGAAGATCAATATTATAAAATTTATTTATAGATAGTGTGCATATATGACAAGACCTGTGGCAATGTCTCAATCTTATGTCCTTTTTGGTGAAAACAAAAAGGAAAGAAGAGATTTTGGGTGTAGCTAGCAACCGCATAGTACATTAAACAATAAATGCATTCAAAGTTCTTTATGCATCCGTTAAGACCATTGTTATAATCCTCACTATCTCATCAACTTGTAATTTTGTTTATTGATCAATTTGAAATGCATGCAGGTAATTGTGAACCAGATAGAACCATTGACTGAGCAACAGATAGTTGAGATTTGTGGGCTGCAACAGTCCACACAAGAGGCCGAAGAGGCTCTCTCGCAGGGCCTTGAGGCATTGAACCAATCGCTTTCCGATAGTATTGTATCTGACTCTCTCTCGCCAGCCTCAGCACAACTTCCTCCTCATCTATCAAATTTCATGTCACACATGTCCCTAGCTCTCAACAAGCTCTCCGCTCTTGAGGGCTTCGTTCTTCAGGTACCATCTAATTTTTTTATTTTTTTATTCAAACTTTATGTGAAATTATATGACAATAACAATTTTTTATATCAAAACTATATATAGATGATATACAAGTAGACCCCGAGGGGATGTGGTCCTAATCGGACTAAGACTACATATTTGATTCTTTGAACCACTCCCTAGAAAACATTACTATATATCATATATATTTATATATCGGCTGTTATAACACGCTATCTAAGTCTATATAGATGTTTGTATGTATGTGTATGTTTGTGTACAACTCACATATAGTATACACCGTCGGCCAAAATTAGTTAGAGGACATTCTTAATATAAGTATAGTAATAAAAATAGGTACAGTTGTTGGGTTTTGTATTAAAAAATATAACAGAATGTTAAAACTAATTTGCAAACTTAATAATTACATTAATATAGTGTGTATATATGTATAGTGAATCAAAAGTATTTAGCCTCTAGAATCCGACATTTTGCAAGTATCTAACAAACGCTTCTCTTGTCTTATATCAACTTGGTCGGGCTGCTTTTCATAGAAGACTAAGTTTATTAATTTAATAATTATTTCTTAATCGTTTGCTAGTTTAGAACAGGCAGGTTTATGAAACAAATTATATATGATTGTGTATTTATGTACCAGCCTATATTCTATATGCAAATGGGGATATAGCCTAATATTGTATAACATTCATGCATTTGCGAATTGGCATCTTTGATTTTTATATTTTCTTCGTATCAGCTACACTCTTTCATCCTTTCATTACCGAATACACAATTAGAAAATTAATTATTTTTTAAAAGAAAAACCAAAATAAAAAGAGAAAGGTCCAACTTTGACAGAGGTGGTAAACATGGGGTTAGTTTACTAAAAAAGGATAGTGGATTCAAACTTCTAAAAGCACGTGACTATTGCCACCATGGATGTACGTATCATATGTATATATAAATATATATATATACTATACATATCTGTGTGTGTGCATATATATCACATCAAAGGGGAACACATGGATTCCTTGGAGCCCATATCGCTCCATGATGTCATGGACGTAACTGCCCGAATATCCCATCCTCCCAAAACACTTTCTTGAGAACAATTCCTTTACTAATCTTTTTTTGTTTCTGCACTTAATTTCGGGTATTCTTTTTATGTCATTTGTTAATATGCATTTAAAATTGTATAGGAGGTTAATTATGTAGGATTCTAATTAGTGATCAAAATTATCATGAAGCATGGCGTGGGACCGAGATATGGAATTCACGGTTTCACCTTTTTGACAATTTGGTGTCGTGTTCTTATTATTGTAGTAACAAGCTTTGATTTTTCTGTTCGATCAACATGTTGAACAATCAGCATTAGCCATTAGTCGTCAATCACCCATAAAATTCCGGGTCGTGTACAATCATTTGATTTATATTTCAATTTCTGCATAATAGATACTAGATAAGTAGATATATAGTAATGTTTACGGACTACTGGTTATTAAAAATCATGTTTAGTCGTCTTTTAACTTCCTAGTGAATTAGTCTTTTGTTAATTTTATACCACGATTTGATGAGACTATTAGTGATGGTCGACCATATTCAATAAAGTTCCATTAATCTTAGTCAATAACTTGAATGCAATGTTGTCCATATATTCTTGTTTGCTTTTACTATTTCTCCATTTTCTCTCTTAATATTTAGTTTTGAACTAACATATCAAACACTTACATGCAGGCGGATAATTTGAGGCATCAAACGATCCATAGGTTGAACCAATTGTTGACGACCCGTCAAGAAGCACGGTGTCTTCTAGCGGTTGCGGAGTACTTTCACCGTCTTCAGGCTCTAAGTTCTCTCTGGCTAGCCCGTCCGCGCCAAGACGGATGATACCAAAACCACTGATGATGGGCAGGAAAGAAAAAAAAACAAGAGAAGAGAATAGGTTGATTAGTTAGCCAACTTGACCTCTTTATATATTGTCTCTCCACAATTAGGGAAAATTATTTGGCTTATTTTGTTATATGATTCTTAAAATATATGATTCAATACCTTTTAATTCTTCCTCTTGTGAATGTGGAAAATTAGACTTGATCTTCATTATTCGTTTTTTCTAAAAATATGAAAGAGAATTGTAATGGAACAGAAGAGAAGGCTGGCAACAATTGCAATTGCATGCAAGAAATGGAGATTGAGAGGAGAGAGGAGAGAGATATGGTTTAGGTCAAAATCAAGCATTGACCAGTTAGGAAGGTGACAACTGGTGAGTTTTGTAGAAAACCGTCAGGGACTTGGGATCTGTACCACCGCTTTTGCTTTGGGCTCAACGCCTCCTCTTCCTCATCTTCACTTTTTCATTTCTTCGCTGTCACCAGTTTTCCTTTTTTTCGTTTTTCTGAAGTTTGAATTTTATGCTATGGTCAAACCCAAAACAAAATTATTTTACAACACAAAAAACGATATTGATTCGATTTACACCAACATCCGGATCAGATCAAATATTCTTTTGAACAAAAATAGTTTTTGGACTAAAACTATATGGGAACTTTGTATTAATATACAATTGTTGACGGTAATGACAGGCTTGTGTTGTGAGTCTTGAGTTTCATTCAGAGAGAGGTCTTATGCCACGTGTCGATTTTTTGTTTATTTATGTGAGTTTTTTGGGTGGGTTAAAAAGGTTTTAAAAATAAAAATAAAGAAAAAAAGATTACAATCAGCCCATTATAACTAAGCCCAACAAGAAAACAATTAACAAATTAGAATTATGATGACTAAGGTTAAACATACAGTTTCCCTTCGTGTTTGGAACCTGTATTTGAATTATCTCTTCCCAAGCATAGAATCATAGGACTCGACTTCGAATCTGATAACACTGAAGCACTCCCTAAATAAGTTAGATTCCATATGTTTAAACCAAGTACATTACATGTAGCTTTTATTCAAAATTTCACCAAATACAAAATAACTTTTAAGACTCACACGTGCGAAAATCCAAAACGTCATAGTAATTAAGGAGTAAAACAGAGCAGATAAACACACAACAAAAAGAAATTACAAGTTACGAAGCAGAGAAGACCTCGAGCCATGAAGAAGTTGTACCATTCAATTCAAAGCATGATATCTGCTTTTGAAGGCAACTTCCTAAAGAAGTTACTTGGAGCAGAAGGCATCTTGCTTCTGAACTTTGGATGCCTCATCCAGAACATCCCAGCCACAAGAGCTACGATCTTGAAAGGCGTCACGTACAGGATCATCGCTGCAGCAAGACAAAGAATCACAAACAAGCAAGTAGCACGCGGATCTCTCCAGCTCAACAGTGCTTGAAACCTCTCCCCTTGCGTTGCAATGTCTCCAACAACCATCTGGATCCGACCCGCAACGCTTCTCAACCTATCATACCTCATCTTCACAACATCTTGTCCTTTTGACGTCGGGAATGTGTCGAACTCCTCATCTAGCTCGTCGGGGCTAGCTGCTTCAGCCCAAGAGATCTTTGTGTCCATGTGAGGAGGATGGCGCGGCCTGAACCTGAAATTCCAGAGCCCTATCAAGAACATGTAGAGGAATGCTGTTGGGAGTATCAGCTCCGGGTAACAAATCAGTATGAAGAAGAGAATGTGGAACAGTATCGTTGTCAATGGATTCTTCCAGTAGCAGACGTCTCCGAGCCATTTGCTCATAGCAATCAAGCCTGAAAACACAGAGACTATCCTGAAGAAGTTTGCTTTGCTCCTCCTCATGCTCCACATGTGCGAGTCAACATCAAGCATGTACTCTACGATCTCTTTCCTTAAAGGAGGCTCTGCTCGGGATAACCGCGCCGCGACAATGCTCATTGCTTGGTATCTAAGACTGTCTAGTTGGTTCACAGTGAATGGATGAAGATAATGCATCTTTGGAAGCAGAGGATGACCATAAAGATAGATCATGTGAGCCAGAGATAGGCATGTGAATCTCACAGCTAATTGGACTTCTCCCATTTTCTTTAACCCTTTTGTTTGCAGAACAAGAAGAGGGTAAGAGTGAGTGTAGATTCTATCAGCCTCTAGCGTCGATAGCCGGATCCTTACTTTCCCGATTCTCGCATCGATTTTGGCTCCATTGTTTGATTTCTCGCTCCCACCAAGGTGACAGTTATCGAAAACTCCAAGTGTAATGACTGTACAAGGATCATACACTTCCCATGTGTATTGCTCATTCCATTTAGGGCTAAAGCTCTCGATGATGGTTCTTGTTCTCACCCATTTTTGTCCGTACTTGGCAACACAATACGGATCTGTTGTCGCTTTACCGTCTTTTGTTTTCATCGGTGAAAGTCCTTGAGCACTCAAGATTCCTACTTCAAGAATTCCAATAGGCTGCTTCCAGAGCTGCCTTGCCGTAGGCTTCACGTCACTGATGTACAGAGTTGATTCGTCCATTACATGGTAACCTCCTTCAAGGCAAACTCTTAAGTGAATGCGGCTCGAGAATTTGAGCTCGTGTCTCTTGTCTCCTTCCAGTGCCCCAAATCCAAATTTTTCGAGGTTGTACCATTTGGAGTGAACAGCTCTGTGATCTAGTCTTTTCTCAAACACATTCAAAGGTAAGATCAGCCTCCCCAAGACTTCATCTTTAGCTGCTGACACCTTGTTTTCCACCGTCAAGAAGAACTGTTCTTCAAATGGCTCCGCAGCTACAAAAACAAGATCTTCGTTCCACATCGGGCTTGTTGTCTTGTTAGGGCATAACTTTGTTTTCAGAATCTGATTCCCAACTTGGACCTTAACGAAAGCTTGAGGAGGTTGACTCCTATCGCTAGGCTCAACATCTTGCGCCTCGATCACATTAACCCGCAAATACCATAGCTTGGGAGATACATAGACTTTAGACCTCACGCTTTGAACACCTTCTCCTTGAACTGAGGAAGCATCTGAGTGCCAAGCATCAGGAAACGCTTCATCAGCTTGCGTCCCAAGCCAAACCGCTACCATAACCTCTCCTCTCTTCTTAGCTTCGCCACGGCGAGCTTCTAATCTGTACCATTGAGGTGCAAGTGGACTATCAGGAGGCACTCTTGTAGGAATCTCATTCATATCAAACACAACTTTCCCTATATACTCATCTCTTGTGACCATCTCCTTATCGCGCACAAAGACTTCCACTGTAGAGGATTGGATCTTGTCTTTCGAAAAGGCGAAAACTTGATTCCACTCCGGGTTTGTTCTTTTCTCGAAATGTTTAGTCTTTCCTTTGTAGTTTCCTATTTTCACTTCCACGTAAGGGTCGCAGTTGCTAGTGACCGGGTTTGGAGGAAGATCCTTGGCTTTGACGACCCGGACATAGAGATAAAACATTTGCTCAACAAGGTCGTATGTGCTTGCAACTCGTTCGCTGCTGATCCATCCACTTCCTCCACGTTGTCCTCCATGTGGCCATTTCTCTCCAAGGTCTGGTTTCATGTCTTTAAGGTTATAATCTTCTTGGCTCTTAGCTCCATCTTTGGCTGCCATGGTCTTAGGCTACTTGAACCAAAATATTAGCCTTTTCTTTCAAAAGTTCTTGAATTCAGCACCTGACATACACAAAGAAGCAGAAAATTTCAGGGGTGAGAAGAAGCTGAAACTGCAGCGTTGCAGGAAGAAAAAAGATTAGACAAAACCAGCTTTCTTGGATGTAAAGAAACCAATGTATCTCCTTACGACTGGTTTTAAAACCTTAATAACTAGTCTCAATTAATTCTGTTATAGTCTCAAACAATATAATTGATAAGATTCTTACTTGATTGAAACGATGCCAAGTGGTCGACGCAAATCTAAGTATCTCTGTCTCTTCGTTCTGTTTTCATGAACTCATTCAAGTGTTTGCAGGGCAATACATAATAGCTTTGATCATCTTTTGTACATGAAAAAGTAAGTGAAGAATTAGTTAGTACGAAAACGAAAATTAGGGAGTTAAAATTAGAGAGAAAAAATTGAAAAGAAGATAGCAAACAAAATCAAAGAAAATCATCTATACCCTAAGAGAATAAAAACAGAGCTAATTTTTATATGGACCAGCAGTATTTCAAGAAAAAATAAAACATATGAAAGATTTATGAAGCACATACAAAGATGTTGAAGAAGTATGTACAGTACATATGTGAAGAAGGATGAATTTACAAAGTAGTACCTTAACAAAGATGTTGAAGAACTGTTTGTCTGTAATAGAGAAATAGATAAAAATTAAGAAGTTAAGATTCTTGCATAATCAAACTCTAGTTTGATGCAAAGAAGAATATCACAGCAAGCAGAGGGAGAAGACAAAGAACGAAAATGAAATAGTGCTATTATACACACACAAAAAAACGAAAGAAGAAAAAATTACTCTTATTCTTTCAGATTTTTCTCCTTCTTTTAGAGGGAAGCTGATTCTTTTTTCTTTAGTAGGGAAGCAGATGCTTTGTTGGTCTTTATATCTTTATGTACATTAAGAAATCTCGCAGCAGTGACAAAGGTAAAATAGTAGATTCTCTAAACCCCATATATAGAGAATTGCAATAAAGTTCCGTCTTCACTCATAAAAATGATGAAACGCAACAAATCAATTTTAATTAGTTACTGATATCATGAAAGCGTCAGGTACATCACTTTTGTAGTCGTTGAAGTATTCAAATTCTTGAGAATTCACAAATCAGTTTTAGTGTCTAAGTGTAAATTAGTAAAACAACGGCAATACCAACTTTCATTGTGAGCATAATTTATCTTTAGCGTTCCTTTCTCTCTGATCGGAATAACTACAATAAGCATCTAAAATATATCTTTTATGAGTCTGCATCTTTTTAATAAGAAAAGCAAAAGGGGCAGGCCACGGAGACGGAGTGATTATTATTTGATTGATTAACATCATTACCTTATTATCCCCTCACTTTTAATTCTAATGCCCGCACTAGATCATATAAAACCCCTAATTGGTGAAAAGAACTTATCATTACAACAAAATATTTATTGCAATGATAATGTAATTATCACCACTAGATAACAAATGAGCTACCCGCATGAGGGTGTTGTCAAATTTCTTCAAATTCATGCATTACTCAAAACTATAGATGAGTTCTACACAATTTCCAAAGAACCTCTTGTTGAGGATAAAGTTTGTTTTTTTATCATTGGCGAAAAATGTTAGTTGCATAAAATTCAAAACCTCCCAAAAGGAAGAGATAAAGAAAGTAAGAAAGGGTGGTGGAATAAGTTCTTATATTGGTTCTTTATCAAAAAAAGCTATCAGTTGGTTCTAGCAATTACATGGTGTGAGAACTATATAAAAATGGAATTGCTTTTTCTATTATGAAGGCTAGTCTAATATCTACGAACCAACTTATCAAGTTGTAAAGGATCAAACTTTAGTGGTATACACTTTTGCAGTCCCAACTCCCAAAGTTGCTTAGTAATGATGACTCCATTATCATGTGTTAATTTATGTAGAAAATTTCATCCCCACCATCCAGTTCATCAATTTGGTAGACTTTTAATAATGCACAACGATGCCAAAACCGAATGGAGCACGATTTGATCAAGTTAGATTTAGAAGAAGCTTCAAAGAAAGAAAAAAAAAGTTAAGTTTAGAAGTCTTGAGACATGTTGTTGATTATCAAATCTAGTTTGTGATTTGTATGGGACATGTAATATTGGCTGGCTTTCATGATGCCCATTATGAGATAAATGGGCCTCATTTACGTTCATTAAGAGACTGATCTAGCTTGCCCACACTTAATGCTTTTCTTTGTTCATGAAAATCGCTATAGAGCCGTTTTGGAAATTTCCAACGATTGGATCAATATAAGCCGTTCGATGATGACCGTTGAAACTCTTTTCGAAATTCTCCTACTGATATTTTTAGGGTAAGCAAAGCGTTTGCAACTTTCTTCGAGACATTTATGCTTTGAGTTTTCTGTTTTGTCTGAATAGATGACCCTCGTCAATTTTTTTCCATTCACCGAGGACTGAGGAGAGACATTCCAGCTTAGATACATCGAGTTTATTATATCGAATTCTAATTTCAATACATAAAAATACGATATTTGCATTTTCTTGCATTACCCAAACAAATTCAACGCCGACGTATTTATTGACCATATGTTGGAGTGTTGACTATCAAAGGTCCCTAATGCAATGTATTGACAGATGAGAGATCAAATCAAAACAAATCTCTCCAAAGTCTATGAGTATATATTATGAATCACACTCACTATCCAGCATAAAAAACTCAAAATCGATACCAAACAAACAACCAAAAGACCATGGATAATAAGACAACGACATTGCTTTTCTCGCTCTTGTTCACATTCCTCACAACCTCATTATCTCAAAAAAATCTCTGCAACCAAGATGACAAAACTACCCTCCTTAAGATCAAGAAATCCCTAAACAACCCATACCACCTCGCCTCGTGGCACCCCGAAACAGACTGTTGCTCCTGGTACTGCCTCGAGTGCGGCGACGCCACCGTCAACCACCGCGTCACCGCCCTTACCATATTCTCCGGCCAGATATCCGGTCAGATCCCGCCTGAAGTTGGCGACTTGCCGTATCTGGAGACACTTATCTTCCGCAAACTCACTAACCTCACCGGTCAAATCCAACCCACCATCGCCAATCTCAAGAACCTCCGGACCCTCAGGCTCAGCTGGACGAATCTGACCGGTCCAGTTCCTGATTTTCTCAGTCAGCTTAAGAATCTCCAGTTCTTAGACCTTTCCTTCAATGATCTCTCTGGCTCCATACCCACTTCTCTCTCTTTGTTACCTAATCTCTTGTCCCTTGATCTCAGCAGGAACAAGCTTTCAGGTTAAAAAAAAAAAAAAAAACTCTCTTTCAATCATCAATTTCTTTTTACTTATTTGCCACGTTTTCTCAATCTGATTAAGAACAACTATTAACTGAACTAGGTCCGATACCAGAGTCATTTGGGTCGTTTCCATCAAAAGTCCCTGACCTTTACCTATCACACAACCAGCTCTCCGGTTCGATACCCAAATCACTAGGCAATCTCGACTTTAACCGGATCGATTTCTCCCGGAACAAGCTCCAAGGTGATGCTTCGATGTTGTTTGGAGCCAACAAAACGACATGGTTCGTTGATTTATCAAGAAACATGTTCCAGTTCGATCTCTCCAAAGTTGAGATCCCTAAGACACTTGGTATCTTGGACTTGAACCACAATGGCATCACAGGGAATATTCCGGTTCAGTGGACCGAAACTCCTCTTCAGTTCTTCAATGTTAGCTACAACCAACTGTGTGGACAAATCCCCAATGGAGGGAAGCTTCAGACATTTGATTCTTATTCCTATTTTCACAACAAGTGTTTGTGTGGTGCACCTCTACAGAGTTGCAAGTGAAGATTCAAGCAGCCAAGCCAAGCTATTTTTCTTTTTTTATCCAAAGAACCCAATAAGTCTATATATAGGCAAGTGTATCTCGATTTGGACTATTTAAGAAAAAGAGCAACCAAACTTGCGTTTGATGAACTCATAGTAATGGTTCTTTTTCTCTAGCTTCTTTCTTTTATGAAGGATCTAAATTCTGTTGAAATAACTTATGCATAACATGTCAGTTTGAATCACCATCAGTCATGAAGATCGATCGCAAGTTCTTGTTCGAATTAGAGGTCGTGATAAATATCCAATATCCACTTTTTCGACCAAACTTCTGTTATCTTCCATTTCCACTCCAACTTTAAAATCCCATAAGGCAAATCATAACCATGTAATATTTGAACTGACCACATGTACTTATTTGAATTGGGATGGTGGCACATCAATAGTATTTCTATAGAATTACTAGGCTATATATCTTGGTCATTTGATCATATGTACTGTGAATCACTCAAAGTGAAATATCACTGCTATGTATTTGGTTATACATGTGATACCAGTTTTCTATACATAAAGAAGTTTTTGTTTAAATTTTTTTATTCACTTGGAATCAAAGCCGTGTCCCAATTTTTGCATTGCCCAACCATATTCAACACCGACGTATGTATTGACTAAGGATCCTTTCAAATCAAATATCTCTATCTAGTAGAGTCTTATATATTATCCACTCACTCTTCCAACAAAATCGACACCGCAAACAAAAAAGCCATGGATAAGACACTGAAGACACTGCTTTTCTCGCTCTTGTTTTTCTTCACGTCCGCGTTATCGGAAAATCTCTGTAACCAAGATGACAAAACTACCCTCCTCAAAATCAAGAAATCCCTAAACAACCCTTACCACCTCGCCTCGTGGCACCCCGAAACAGACTGCTGCTCCTGGTACTGCCTCGAGTGCGGCGACGCCACCGTTAACCACCGCGTCATCTCCCTAACCATATTCGCCGGCCAGATTTCCGGTCAGATCCTGAGAAATCAATAACACGAGTTTAGAAGTTGTTCTTCTTATTGATCTTAGGCCACAAAGGGCTTGTATTTATACATGTACATATGTCCAATAATGATAAAGGCAATATTGATACAATATAGAAATATGCCTATTTACATATATATGGGATAGATCCATATCTATCCTAATACCCCCCCTCAAGCTGGAGCATACAAGTCACGAATGCCCAGCTTGTAGATGAAAATGTCGAACTCTTTGCGTCCCAAGGCCTTTGTAAGTATATCCGCCAGTTGTTCATGTGTAGGGACATGTTGTGTGACGATCGTGCCATCAATGATGTGGTCTCGAATGAAGTGACATTGCGATTCAATATGCTTTGTCCTTTCATGAAAGACCGGATTCGTGCTTAGGTAGATGGCGGATTGGTTGTCACAACAAATCGTCATCGGTCGAGTATGAGAAATCCCAAAGTCGAGTAATAGGCTTTTAATCCATTTAAGTTCACGAAGAACTTCCGTCATAGCACGATATTCAGCCTCCGTAGATGACAAAGAAACGATGTCTTGTTTACTTGTCTTCCAAGAAACGATAGATGACCCAATCTGCACAAGCCAG
>OVBJ01001046.1:0-35462 GCA_900406535.1 Noccaea bulbosa | reverse complement strand
GAGTCTTTTGTTTCTTGCGGGTTTCTCGGGTATTACGGTCTTGGGCTAGTGTTAAGCACTATCGGTGTTGGTTTCTTTACAAAGATCAGGACATTCCTGCCCAAAAACAAATTAAAGAGAATATTTTAGTTGATATTTTATGTTTTCAAAGTCAAAACAGAGAAAGTGCAAACAAAGTGCAAACAAAAGCAGACTTACAATCATCAAAGAACAGTTTCTTGCGCCTGTGGGTGTTGTAAACACCAAGAGTTGAAGAACTCTTCTTCATACTTGCGAAGGGAACAATAACCTTTCTCATAAAAGAGAAAGTTGAAGTAGGTCTCACGCTGAGTCTCCGTCCACACTTCAAATTCGTTAAGATCTGGGCACTCAAATGGATTATTTGGGACAGAGAGCTTGATTGTGCACTCTTCAATCATAGTTGCCTTCCTGGCTTGAACATCTGTCATTTCCAGTGGCAGAGGAATATTCTGATAAATACTCTCAATTGGAACATACCAAAAAAACATTCAAACAAAAATTAAGACTATTGCAGAATATGAAATGAGATTCCGAAATCAATATATAGGTGAACATTTCCGTAATCAAAATCAAAATCACATAGGGAAAATTGTTACGTTTGTTAGATGCAGAAGAGGAAGCGAGTTTTGCCGAAGCTGGAGCTACTTCTGTTGCAGAATCTGAAATCAAATCCAAAAAAGCCAAATCAGATACTATTTTATCAATTTCACATCGTTTCAACAACTAGATGAACATTTTCAAAATCAAATGATAAAATCACATAAGCTAACTTGCATAATCTGAAATCAAATCCCAAAAAAAAAGCCAAATCTGATATACTCTCGCAACCAAATTCTTACTTAATACAAGCCAAAATCACTATGTTACGAGGTTTCCGAAATCAATATCTAGGTGAACATTTCCGAAATCAAAATCAAAATCACATAGGGAAAATTTTGTTTTACTCAAAAGGATTTGAGCGTTCAGAAGCGTTTCTCTCTTTGTAAAGAAACCCTAAATTCGCCATGGATCTTGCCCCAGAAGAGCTTCAATTTCTCAGCATTCGAGGAATCTTGCAAGAACCTCGATCCCCAAATTTTCCCTCAAAACCTTCTACCTCATAACCCTAACCCTAATATTCCATCTCTCCATCGCGATCCTCGCACATTCCCTCTTCACACAACCGATCTTAGCTCAGAAGCCTCAGATCGACACTTACCCTCCCGCCGACCAATCTCAGACCCAACAAGAATGGACACTCCTCCTCGTTTTCCAGTTCTGCTACGTAATCTTCCTCTTTGCATTCTCTCTCCTCTCCACAGCCGCCGTCGTCTTCACCGTCGCTTCTCTCTACACCGGAAAACCCGTCTCTTTCTCCTCCACAAATGACGGCGATCCCTCTCGTCCTCAAACGACTGTTCATCACTTTCCTCTGGGTTTCACTCTCGATGCTCGCTTACAACACCGTTTTCTTGATCTTCTTGGTCGCGTTGATCGTAGCCGTCGATTTACAGAACGTGGTTTTAGCTGTCTTCTCGCTGCTAGTGATCTTCGTTCTGTTCTTAGGCGTTCACGTTTACATGACGGCTCTGTGTCATTTAGCTAGCGTGGTCTCTGTTCTCGAGCCGGTTTACGGTTTCGCCGCGATGAAGAAGAGCTACGAGTTGCTTAAAGGGAAGACGTTTATGGCTTGTTCGATGGTTTTCGTCTATCTTTCTCACTGTGGATTCATCAGTGGAGTTTTCGGTGCGTTTGTGGTTCGTTGTGGAGAAGATAACGGAGTTTAAAAAAAAAAAAAAAATGATAACGGAGTTTTCACTAGAATAGTCGCTGGTGGGTTCTTGGTTGGTGTTCTTGTGATAGTGAATCTGATTGGATTGCTTGTTCAGAGTGTGTTTTACTATGTTTGCAAAAGCTTTGATCACCAGGAGATTATAAATCCGCGTTGCACGATCATCTCGGTGGGTATCTCGGTGAATATGTTCCTCAAGGTAGAACTTTGAAGTTTGATAGATAATCATCAATATCATCAAGGTTTTTTTTTTTTGCGGTTTATAAATGTCATCATGTAAGTTTGTAATGTTTTGTAATTTTTCTAACAAAGTGTTTTTTTTCCTTATTTTTACAGAGTTTAATTCTGTTACTTGCATTTAGACAGTTCGATGGATACACACAAAAATGAATGAGAATAGTTTTTGACAAAACAAAATGGGAAAATTTCAGTGTGAAACAAACTAAAGGCTATGAATCAAGAGCCGGATCGGGTTTTGTTCGATAGAGCTTAATAGTTTGAGGATGAAAATCTATGTCTTATCTAGTATATATGACTTTGATATTGTGTATGTTCCTCTGTGTTTGCCTATCTGAATGGTCAAAATATTCGAATACTCAAAATAAAGCAAAATTAGATTAACGGTAAACTACTTTTGATCTTTGGCTTATTTCGTTTTTTTTTTTAGTGTTAGATAAATTTATGGAACTGCCTATATGATTTATAGAGTAATCTGCACTAAGCTGGTCATTATACAGTTTATTACTTAGCTCCAATAACATAACTATATGGTGTGGTTTCAGAGAGTGCCTTCGTTATAAGTGGGTGTAAAAGTATTGATGTCGATGCCATTTGCCTAAAGCCATAGAAACTAGAACTAGTGTAACAAAATTTGGGAACTGAGATCCTAGCTTCTTTGCAAGTAGTAAACTACTGTATACAATATAAAATAAAACAAATTAGCTTCGTGATTATTGCCAAATTTATTGTCATTTGGTATATTTTTCCACTTGTGAGTTGTGACATACTAAACTTTATAGAACAAAAGAAACTATAAACTTGATATAAACATGGCATATTTCATCAGGTACTTGGATTAACCAAACAGGTTTTATTTTGGTTTTGTTGGTTTTCGATTTTATTTTGTAAGCTAATATATGACCCGGATTTTTCTTAAGATTGTTTTGAGTCTTTTGACTCCCCACTTTTAGAACGAAAACTCTCGCCAACTTGAATTGAAGGAAGAATAAAAATAGTTCCGGCATACCAATATCCATTTATAAGATAACATTTGAAAATAGTTAAAAGCGCCTTTGCAATAATTCAAATCGAATATATATGGCATAAATTATTTGAAAATTGTTATTCTTCTCTTGATTGAATCGAATTGTACTACCACAAATATGGTCAAAATACATATGGATGGTGTCCCCTACGTTAATTTGGTAGTTCATGAAAATAAATGGATCATATGTGCCATGTGGAATATGCGTCACCTGTCATCACTACGGGTTTGAATAAATAAAGTTTTTAGTTTATTTTATGTCACCTATTATTAGTAGGATAACCTTTTGTTTCTTTCTTTTCAACTACGATATTGAGTAAATGTGCCCAAAACCCGAATCCGACCAAAAAAACTGAATCGAACTTGAAAATTAAAAAAAAAAATTCAAACAATTTTTATATCTCAAATCCAAAAAACTTAAAACCCAAAAAATAAAAAAAACCCGAGAAAAACCCGAGCCAAACTCGGAAAAACTCGAACGGTTTCTATATCTCTAAACTCAAAACCCGAAATTCAAAAAACCAACCCGAACTCGAACCGTAACCCAAAGTCTCAGACCTATTTCCAATCATCAAAATATTCCAAATATTCAACTATGAAAATTGACGTAATAGAATAATGTTTTCAAAATATAGTGCATTATTGATTGTTTTTTTTTTTTGATAAAGGGTTTTCATTAATTTAAATTAAAAGTAACCACTACATAACAGAGAATAGATGAGAAGAGAAAGGATTAAGTTTTCAACTTAATCTATGATAAGTTTTTAGTACAAACAAAAAACTGATNTCATCACCTATGAAAACTCTATTTTTATCAAATAGATTACCAAAAGTACCTGTAGTGGAAGGTTTAACAGGGGAAGGAGGTGAGATATCGTCACAAGGATGAGGATTGTCGCTCATGGGAGAGGATAAGGGTGGAGTGACAACTTCATTGGCGCTGGTCGGAGGGGTGATGACTGTATCAGCAGCACACTCATTCTGAACAGAAGATGGAGATGAGATCCGAACTGGAGTAGTTACAACCTTTGCGTATGAATTTTGTTCTGTAACAGCCTTTACAACACCCTGGATAACTTCAGCAATGGTTGTAATCTCTTTTGGAGAGTTAGACGGAGTTTGGAGGGTTTTCGAGACAGTTGCTTCAGCAATCAACGGAGCAGTAGCATTGGCAGTCACAGCCTGTGTGTCTGGATTCAATGACCCGACAACAGTCTCTTGCACTTTAGTTGAAGCAAAATCAACACTCAAAGGAGGGAGCGGTAGAGACAAAGTAGAGACAGAGTCACTAGCGGTAGAGGCAAAGTCACTAGCGACTTGAGGAGAGGGGTGAGACATCTTTAGAGCAGTCCCATGAACTCTAGCGATGGGAGCGTGGTTGGTGGTCTTGCAAGCGGAGTCACGGTGACCAATGATACGGCAATGTGAACATAAAGGAGGCAGTTTGAGATAAGATACCTCAAGAGTGATAATATCTCCTTCATCAGTCTCCACTTCGGTGAGGTTTGGTAATGGCTTCGTTAGATCCATCTGAACTTGAACTTCTCCCGAGGAGAAACCGTGGAGGTTTCTTGCAGCAACTGGATGACCAAGGGCACCTCCGATACTAAATAGACCATGCTCGGTGATCAAATCACAAGGAACATTGTTGAATCTAACCCAAATTGGAATTGATTCCAAATTCGGTTTTGAATAAGAGTATTTATGGGACCATTCTTGGGCTATGAAAGCATCTCCATCGATATGCCAGAGTTGAACATCAAGGATTCTTTGTCTCAATTCCTCCGATGGCACACGAGCAACTATAGTTCCTAAACTATTTGAGAAGACTTCAATTTTCTTATTTTTCCCCATAGATATGATAAATAAGCATGTATCTTCCCCATGGAAGGAGTTTTGTCGAGGAAGGTGAGAGCTACAAACTCACGGTGTCTTGCTGCTCCCTCTTTGAAGATAGTTGTAGGAATGTGGACTCTCGGAATGCCTGACTTGGTGAGAGTAGGAAAAGGTAACCGTTGAGGAGGAGCCTTTACTTTCGATGCCCAAGATGTTCAAAGCGACGTAGCAGCTGAGGAGCCACCGAAGGAACCCGATTTTGTGCCGATCGGAATTGACGGCGGAACAGTGTCCGAGACAATTGAAGTGACGCCAGAGTTACCCAAGGGTAGATCTGATGACGGGAGAATTGGCCTGAGCCGAGCAACGGAGGAGGAGCCTCCAAAGGAGAAGATAGTCGCACCGGCATCAGCTGAACTAGGGGGCTCAGATGCGGCACATGGAGCAGCCTGTTTGTCCAGATCTCGATCTGGGGATAGAGGGAGAGAAAGGTTGAGGGTTGAGGCTGAGGAAGGAGGCGGATCGGGAGGATCCGAATTCGCCGGAGATTCGGAGGTCATCTTCCTCAACCCACGGAAAAGGTTTATCAAGCACTGATTATTGATTGTTCTTTTACCTTTATATTATAGTAGTAAAAGAAAAATAGTGATCTTGGATTTGGAAATACTGTGAACACTTTGACCCCGGGAAAATTAAACACTACTGGAGAGGAGTAAATCTATCTACCTTTCTTTCTATTTATCGTATATGATGTCTCAAATGTTATATTAACAAACAAATGTGGGGTTCGCATATTTTATTCACACGTACGTACGTGCAGACAAGCCATTCATTTTGTTGTGTGTGTGTTTTATGTGATACCACAACTGAGAATGTTATGCAAGCTCCACGATTGGTTAGAGTCAATGGATTTATCATATTTTATCATATACCACTTCGTACCCTAACATCTTACAAATTACTATTTTTTTTCTTTTGAACAAAGGTTTTCAATCAAATTACTATTGTTCTATGAAGCTTTCTATATCAAAACCTTAACTGCTAACACTAATGAGATATATTATAGTAAATCACTCATTTAAACCTTTTTAATAAAAAATATATATTTTCGGGCGATTGATTAAATAGTCAATTTTCGGAAACTAATTGCAAAAATAGATCCATTATGTGTATTAATGTGGACCTGATATTTTTCATATGAAATATCTATTTTTGCCATTAGATTCCGAAAGTGGACTATTTGGAGTAATTCTCTTTATATTTTATTTCTTTTTGATATTTTGTTTGCTGACAGGCCTTCAACCTATTATTTTGGATATTATTCATAACATCACGTCATCACCATCGGCAGCAATAACTAATCTTTGGCTATCCACTCTACGTACGTCATAAATACTTATTTATTGTATTCTTCTCGTAATGAGAAAGTTGAAGAACAAAGAGGTACTATACGTATGATCATCGGAAGTTATAAAAGGTTTAGAAAATTATTAGCAGATCCGACCAAGATGACAGTTTCTTGACGTGGGTCTTCGACCGACCGTTGTTAAATAAATAATTTATTATAATTAAATTGATAGCTTTATTTAATCTCATTTGTTTGCAAGTTTCACACAAAATGATTTATATGCGTAATCTGATGCACGTTCTCTTTTGTGGAGATATGCATATACATAGGGATTCACATATAATCATTTTAACAAAAAACATATAATCACGTAATCCATGATAAATATATGGGAAATTAGTTATAATCGATACGTTACATAGGTATATATTATAAGAGCCTTTGGCCTTAATCTTTGTTTAAACCTTTTGGCAGAAAAATCAAACTCAGTATACTAATTTTCGATAGCACATTATAAAGTCAACTTTAAATAAATTAGCTAGGGCTAGTTGGTAATTGGTTAGTATATGTCAAACAATATAGGGAGAATTTAATATATATATATATACCTAAATAATTGTGAAATTAGAAAATATGAGAAAATAATTGAAAATTATATTTAGGAAAGAGAAATTAAATGTTTAACCAAAAATATCATTTTTATTACAAATAATTACAGAAAATGTCTGGACAAATATGTTACCACTAACGATAACAAACACGTAAACATTTACATAAAAAAACAAAGATGATAATATTGATAATAACAGTCAAATTAACATTGATGATTAAATTGATGATAACATTGACGAGTTATAATATAGCATTGATGATAACAATTCAGTTATCATATAGCAAAAATATGAAAATGTCATGCTAACCCAAATTATCATGTCATCATATCTTCAAATAGATACATAATTCAATAAAATAATTGAATACATATCAATGTATATTGTTTGACATTTTTTAATATATATTGATGTATATTTTTTAACCTATGAATATATATTTGAATTATGTGAATGTCAAACAAGATGAATTTTTGAATTATGTGAATAGGTTAAACAATATACACCGATACATTGAACGTAAATTTGTGTTTTAAAATGAAATATGAAAATATCATGCTAACCCAATTACCATATTATCATTATATCGGTAAAATGTGAAATTGTGTTTTTTGGAAATTATTATTAAACACATAATTCAATAAAATAATAGAATAATAAAATAACATCTGATACCGATATTCTAAATGTTTATTTTTACAAGTCAAAATGAAATACTCCTAGAAGGTTTTTTTTTTTTTTTTGTTATAGTTACTTGTGAAATTTGAAGAAACGTTTTTGACTGATATTCTGGTCTGTTTTACTTTTACAATTTTTTCATCAATTTTTATTCGGCTGCGGCATGTTTATTATTACAAGACATCACTTTCGCACACAAAAAAGGGACATTCTGGTACATGTATTTAAAAGTTGTGCGGCCTGCGTCAGTAAATTGAAAGCAATAGAAAGAAAATAAACAGCGATATCCAAACAGTGATTAAACTATTAAACAATGATTGCTTTGGCATAAAAATAAAATATGAGAAAAATGGAATTTAATTTGTAGTGTCCTTTACATTTTCTTCCTCGTTTGTCTTGTTTTTATCAAAAGTTGGATACAATCTGAAATTGAAGTAGTATATGCCAAAAACGGGGGGAAAAAGGGGTAAATACCGAAAAGAAAGAAAAAAACAAAAAAGAGAGAGAAAGAAAGAGAGTTTAACTGCTCGTCTCTCTCTCTGCCACTCGTCTTCAGTTTTGTCAGCGACTTCGTAACTTATAAGTTTTATCCATCAATTGTGTCTGTATCTCTCTCTTCTTTGGTCACTGTCTCTTGTTAATAACATCTAAAACAAAGAAATAAAGAAGAACACACACACAAAAAAAACATCTTTCTTCTTCAAACCGTGTTCTTTTCGTGTAATCTTCATAGTTGTTCAATATTCCTTTTGTGGTCTTTTTTTCGGTTGGTTTCTTCTGATTATCAATTGATTGACCGATTCTGTTTTTTTTTTTTTCCTTTTTAATTAAAGAATTTTGATTGATAAAAAGAAGAGTCCCTTTCTCCACAAATTTGAGACTTTTTGTGGTGAAGCTTTATCTAATTCCCTCAGAACCAGAGTTGATAAAGATAAAGACATTAGTTGCTCTGTTTTTAACTCAAAGTCGCTTCATATACTCTGACAAGGAAAAAAAAAGTTTCAATCTTTTGGTCTTATCTCAGGCGGAAACATTCCAAATGGGTATCGATTTATAGGGCTCCGATTGGATTTATCGGAAGAATTGCGGCTGGAATCAAATTAGGCGAAACTTCGATTCCTCCAGATAACAAAAAAAATGGCGGAAAGGGTCGAAGAGACCTCTGTAACAGAAGGAGAAAACACGATTGAAGAGAGACACGTCGGAGCTATGTGGGAATTAGAGAAGAATCTTGATCAACCCATGGACGAAGAAGCTAATAAGCTCAAGAACATGTACAGAGAAAAGGTAATTACTTTCTCAGTAGAATTCTGTTTCAACGATTTCAAGAAATTGAGAAAGCTTCAAGCTTTTTGAAAATCTTTGTGTGGTGGTGGTTGGTTGGTTGGTTACATCAGGGATTGTCAATGTGGATGATACTGAGACTATCGTTCCAAAGCTTGGGGATAGTTTACGGAGATTTAGGGACATCTCCATTGTATGTGTTCTACAACACATTCCCTGATGGAATTGATGATAGTGAAGATGTAATCGGAGCTCTTTCTCTGATCATTTACTCTCTTTTGCTTATACCTCTCATCAAGTATGTCTTCATTGTCTGCAAAGCTAATGACAATGGCCAAGGTAAAGTCTTTAAAGCTTGATCAATTTTTTTGAACCAAACCAAACCAATCCAATTTAGTTTATGCTTGAATCCGGATTTGTTTTGCAGGTGGGACTTTAGCGATATACTCGTTGCTCTGTAGACATGCTAAAGTGAAACTAATCCCGAATCAGCAACGCAGCGATGAGGATTTAACGACTTATAGCCGAACTCTGTTCCCTGAAGGCTCTTTTGCTGCTAAGACCAAGAAGTGGTTGGAGAGTAACGATTCAAGGAAGAGAGCTCTTCTTGTCACTGTTCTTCTTGGGACTTGTATGATGATCGGTGATGGTATCTTAACTCCAGCCATCTCCGGTAACTAGTAGCTTCTTCTTCTTCTTCTTCTTCTTGAGATTTTGAAACACAGAGATGACAGGTTTACTGAAATTTCTATCATCTTCCTAACAGTTCTTTCAGCGACTGGTGGGATCAAAGTCATCAATCCAAAGATGAGCAGCGGTAACATTATTTAACCTCAACCTTTAGTCAATCTGATCGGTTTAGTCTTTGCTCAAAACTTTGCCTTTATGTGTGTTGCAGACGTCGTTGTGCTTGTGTCTGTCATCATTCTAATAGGATTGTTCAGCATGCAACACTACGGCACTGACAAAGTAGGATGGCTCTTTGCGCCTATCGTGCTTATTTGGTTCCTCTTCATCGGAGCCACTGGAATGTACAACATCTTCAAACACGACACACGCGTTTTGAAAGCGTTTTCGCCAACGTACATATACTTGTACTTCAAAAGACGAGGCCGAGACGGTTGGATCTCGCTCGGTGGCATTCTTCTCAGCATAACAGGTTAATAACTAACAACCCTTTCAAATCTCCAAGAGACTCTCTTTGTAAAGCCGTCTCTGAATGTTCTTCTTCTTGAAGGCACGGAGGCACTATACGCAGACATTGCTTACTTCCCTTTGCTAGCGATACAGCTCGCGTTTACCTTCTTTGTGTTCCCTTGTCTTCTTCTTGCTTACTGTGGACAAGCTGCTTATCTTGTGAACCACAAGGAACATTATTCAGACGCCTTCTATGCATCTATGCCAGGTTTGTAATCTTCTTAAAAGCTTTTGACTGATGTTCTTGAACTCATACAATAGTGGTGCTTTTTACAAAAACACTGAGACTCTCTTTTGCTTTTTGACTGCACAGATAGTGTGTATTGGCCAATGTTTGTAGTGGCGACAGGAGCTGCAATCGTTGGGAGCCAAGCTACGATCTCAGGGACGTATTCGATAATCAAGCAGGCCGTGTCTCACGGCTGTTTCCCTCGAGTTAAGATTGTTCATACTTCCAAGAAGTTCCTAGGTCAGATCTATTGCCCTGATATCAACTGGATACTCATGATCGGCTGCATCGCCGTCACTGCTAGTTTCAAGAATCAGAGCCAAATCGGCAATGCATACGGTAAGTTGCATTTTGAGCATTCATAACCGATTTTGGTTTTTTTTCATCTGACTCTGTTCTTGGTGTCTTGGTGAAATATAGGGACTGCGGTTGTGCTGGTGATGCTTGTGACGACGTTACTAATGGTGCTGATCATGCTGCTCGTGTGGAGGTGCCACTGGAGCCTTGTTCTTGTATTCGTGCTGCTCTCACTCGTGGTGGAGTTAGCGTATTTCTCGGCCGTGATCTTGAAGATCAACGAAGGAGGATGGGTTCCTCTGATCATAGCAGCGATCTCTCTTCTTGTGATGTTGGTTTGGCACTACGCAACGGTCAAGAGATACGAGTTTGAAGTGCACAGCAAGGTCTCCATGAGCTGGATACTCGGTCTCGGTCCAAGCCTCGGGCTTGTCCGTGTCCCCGGGATAGGGTTAGTCTACACGGAGCTACCGAGCGGTGTCCCTCACATCTTCTCTCATTTCATCACCAACTTGCCAGCGATCCACTCGGTTGTGGTCTTTGTCTGCGTCAAGTACCTTCCGGTTTACACCGTCCCTGAAGAAGAGAGGTTTCTTGTCAAGAGAATCGGACCGAAAAAGTTCCGAATGTTCCGCTGCGTTGCCAGGTAACGTTACTGTCCTTTCTTCTCTCTTCTTCTTCTCTGTTCTTGAAAAATATCTTAAAACTGTTTCTTGGATAGGTATGGCTACAAAGATCTTCACAGGAAAGATGACGATTTCGAAAGCAAACTGTTCAACAGCCTCTTCTCGTTTATCCGAATCGAAACGATGATGGAGCCAGCTACAAACTCGAGCACATACAGCAGCGTGAACCATACGCAAGAGTCTAGAGAAGATTTGATGCATAACAACACCAACAACCACAACCACAATGGGAACAGCAACAACGACGACAACAACGACAATAACAACATGGATATGTTCTCGTCGATGGTGGACTACACGGTATCGAGTTTAGCAGACACGATAGTTCCAGCTGATTCACCGAACAACGCGTTGAGTTTCAGTGGAAACCATACGGTGGAGGAAGAGGAGGAGGATGAGCTGGAGTTTCTAAGGACTTGTAAAGACGCAGGGGTTGTTCATATTATGGGGAACACTGTGGTGAAAGCAAGAAGTGGGTCATGGCTTCCGAAAAAGATTGCGATTGATTATATTTATGCGTTTCTTGCCAAGGTTTGTAGGGAGAATAGTGTTATCTTGCATGTTCCGCATGAAACCCTTTTAAATGTTGGACAAGTCTTTTATGTTTAGTTTTGTTTTCCTTTTTTCATTTTTTTGTAATACAATTACAGATAAAAGGGAATAAGGGTATCAACTGTATGATTATACCATAAAAACTGTTATTACTAGCCTTGGTCACGTAGAAGTTCCTACCGAGTTGAATACTTGAAGCTATTAAAATTAAAAATGTAGACTATTTTTTTTTTTTACCAAAGGTCGACGAATAGAAACGAGTCTATTATATATATACTCATGAAAGGCTTTTGAACTTTGGACAAATCTTTTCTGTTAGTTTTCCTTTTTGACTTTTTGTTAACCAATTACAAAGGATACCAATTTTAAGATTAGACCATATAAACTATAACTGGCCCTGGTAACGCAACTCCAAGAAGTTCTGATATTCTACGAATCAGGGCATTAATTATCATGATCCAATCCCTTCAAATCTTTTATTTTAAGAGAAGAGAAGATTATATCAGTTTATATCAATATGCAAACTTATTGGCGGAGCGGTCAACATTAATATCAAATTTTCATCTTTTCAGTTTTCCACTTTTCCCAATGGAAATTCAGTTTAGAAGTACAAATTAGAATTTAACACTACTTCTGACCAGAGGAACCAAAAGAAACGATTTTATACACAAATGCCATTTTCTTAGATTTTTCGTAATTCAACTTCGCAGCAAATTATTGACCTCTTCAACGCTAAATACGTAATTACATCACCAAGGTCTTCTATTTTGCTTGAGCACTTAAACCGGACTGTTCAACCCGGAATGAGTAGCCGATTAAATGCTATACAGATCAACCGGAGAAGCACATTATGCCAGATTGAAAACGGAACCAACCCATGCTATAAGCCATTCCGCTTTCCATGGGAAGAAATTTGATTAAAATACTCCTTGACTTTGGTTAGCTGCATATGGTGACATGAGTTTTCAATCATTAGGTTGTTAAGCCACGAACCACTAGTTTTGTCCTCTTCAATCCACCAATATATGATACAATTTTCCAAGCCATCGTTATAATGTTATTGTCAAGAATCAAAATCATTTGCTTTTGTCGTCGTGAACTGATATTTCCGATATAATTAATTTCTATATGAACAAATTTGGTCGAGTATTATATAGTTTTCTTAGTTAACTTGTAGTATACTCATTTTGAGAAGCAGCAAAACTGAACCGGTGAAAATATATGACCCCGGTTTGGTCAAGAGATAGAGATTCCATTGTGAGAAATAAAAATATCTTCAGAAGTCACAAACATCAGAATCGTTATAAAAATTATTCAGAAGCAAGTTATACAATTAAACTGAAAAATCACTTAATTCAATAACTAGGATTTTTAGTTACGCCTCTAATCACTAGTTTCTTCCTCATCAAATCACCAACCAAATATGATACAATTTGATTGTTATAACCAAATTCGATAAAAACAAATTGGGTAGAGTATTATATATTTTTCTTAGTTAACTTGTAACATACTTGTAATCCAAAAAAACATGTAGTATACTCATGTAAACCTATATAGACCATAGGTCCCATAGGTATTAAAGTAAATTTCCCGTGTGAGGAAGATAAATATCTTTATAAGTTACAAACACTAGAATCGTTATAAAATTATTCACAAGAAAATTATTTAACTAAATTGAAAAGAAAAGAAAAATCAATACTATTAAATGGAGATGTGGTGAGGCACTATAAATAAAACGCACATAGACAAACAAAAAAGGGACTCAAAGGCAATGAAAAGCACGAACGGCGAATCATCTTCATTAGGCTACAAGTTTTCAGGAGTTAGCATCGACGACGGGAAATCTAAGCCGCCTGTGATACATTCCGATGGTTTGTTCGGTGGGAGAGACGTGATCAAAGTTGTGTTATTGGTCACGACCGTCGCACTTTCTTGCCTATTATTCTACAAATCTGCAAGTAATCCACTCAACATAGTGTCTCCTCCATGGAAGACCGACTGTTATTCTTCAAAAATCATAAACGAAACTTCCTTAGAAACGGTGAGTTACGCATATTTGTTGATAATTTAAATACATCGATATAACGGAATATTAATATGAGTTACAGAAGTTATGCATGCAAATATGCAATTGTTGATATCGTTTTCTAAATGATCAAAAATCTCACAGTCAATTTCAGGCTAATTTCAGGCTAAACCGATCTTTTAGTCTTGAACAACAAAACAATGAAAATTACACTACCGACCGCCATTTGATTAATTTTCTTGATTTGTTTAATCTTAAATATATTTATAGGTACAAAAGAAGAAACCGGTTTCAGAATTAGAGAGAGTATTGATAAATGCGGCTATGGAGGATAACACGGTGATCATAACGGCGATAAACCAAGCATGGGCTGATCCAAACTCAACGTTCGATGTGTTTCGAGAGAGTTTTAAAGCCGGAATTGGAACGGAGAGGATGTTGAAGCACGTGATCGCGGTTTGCTTGGATAACAAGTCCTACGACCGGTGCATAGAGGTTCATCCTCACTGCTTCTTGATTAACGCCACAGATTCAGACCAACTATCCGGTCCAAACCGGTTTATGACCCCTGGTTACCTGAAACTCATTTGGCGGCGAATGGATCTTCTTAGACAAGTTCTTGATTTAGGATACAACTTCATCTTCACGGTACATGCATATCTCAATCTTCTTCGCTTATTTTATTAATAGTTAGTAATTAGTATAAAAAAGTTTTTTCGAATCTGCATTTACAAGTTCAAAATATTTACTACATACAATATATTAGTATTTGATCTAAGTATACTAAAATCTAAATCTACAAAGTGTTGTGGAATGTTTGAAATGAAATGACATAAAATTTGTAATTTTATAAAGAACATAAATATATTTGATTCTATGAAAACCCAAAATTGTTAGTTTGTGAGATATTTTATGTATATCTCATTCTCAGCTATGGAGAACACCATTCAATTAAATATAAGGTTTTTTTCCAATACCTTCTGTGTTAGATATTACTTTTTTAGGGTTTAGATTTGACTATTAAGATTGATTGTTTTTTTTCCTCTGACTTCCACGTTTAATTTTGTTTGATTTTCTGAAAGCTTTTTATCAAAAGAAACAAAAATTCCTTGATTAATAGTATTACGTGGCTGGCTAGAACTACTTCAACAAAAATACCATTAAGTAATCAACAATATTCACTTAATAATATTTATTTTGAAGTGGTTCAATATTCTCTTTCAAACAAAAAAAGTGATCAATATTGAAGAGTGTAACGTTTTGTTTGCGTGTGTGTATGCACATATAGAGATGTAAGATGTTTTATCGTCAATTATATATAGATAGATGTTAAATTTGAATGAATAAATATGTTGACAATATTTTTTTATTACAATTTTACCTTATAATTTTACTAGATTGTTGACATTATATTATATATTCTGTTTTTGTAATGTATAAATGATAAGATTTTTTATCAAAATAAATGATAAGATTTTTGTATATAGGATGCAGATATTTTGTGGCTTCGAGATCCATTTCCCCGGTTTTTCCCAGACGTCGATTTTCAGATAACATGCGACGATTATAATGGAAAGCCATCAGATAAAAATAATCACGTGAATTCTGGATTCACATACGTCAAGGCAAACAACAGAACGATACAATTTTATAAATTCTGGATCGCATCGAGCCAAAACTTCCCTGGAAAGCACGATCAAGATGTCTTCAACTTCATAAAAAACGATAATTTTACAATGGAACTTGGAATCAATATGAGGTTTTTTGACACAGTTTACTTTGGAGGGTTTTGCCAGCCAAGCCGGGACATCAACGTGGTCAACACAATGCATGCTAATTGTTGTATAGGTTTGGAGAACAAAGTGAACAATCTGAAGGCTGCTCTTGAAGATTGGAAACGATATGTTTCGTTGAATACGACCGTGTCCGAGACTAAATGGAATATTCCACCTAGGTGTGGTTATTAAAGGTTGTGAGCGTAGTCGTAGATTTATGAAGCTGGTTTCGTTAAGAGAATTTCACTGTTTATTGAAGTTGTTTTTTTTTTTTTCCTTTTTTTGTAACAAGGGTTTACTATTTGGAGTTATATAAGTAAAAAAGGTTCATTTATCATTAAATAATTAAATTAATCAACTAGACTGAATATAGTATCTGATGCAAAAAAAAAAAAAATGTGATGCTGAGCAGGACAGTTATCTTTGAAAAATCTTAATAGTGTCGGCGAAAACCTTTAGGTTGACCTGGTTCGTTCACTCGTCCAACAATTGGGGCGGGGTCGTGTTGTAAGCAAAGCCGGTTTTGAAAGATTTAAGAGTTTCTAATTTTCTATTAGGTGAAATAGATAAAATTACTCATTATATCATCCTAATTACGATACGAATACTGGTATGATTCCCCGGTATAAAAAAGAGTCTGAAAAAGTTTCTTTCTTTAAATATTGTAACACAATTTGTTGGAAACTGACAAACACGGTACGGTCATAGTCTCTGATTAGCTGGCGGGAAATAATAGCCATACAACTATACAAATGAAAACATTGGCCCTTGTATTAAATATCACGAAGTTCGTATATTAATATAATAGCATATGTTATACCGACCAAAATTGATCAATTTCAAACTAGCGATTTATCGTTCTAAGACATGCATGAGCTAGTTTGAGTTCAACTTAAATACGCGTAGATTCCACAATCTAAATTTATGTGGAAATATATGTAACGGTCTAAATTCCAACTCTACTAGATCAAAATTTTCAGGAAATGAAACTGAAGGTTTTTTTTCTACAATATGTCGAATGTGAAAGCGCATACGTAAAAATCAAAGTGTTTATCGTATATTTTACTTAGACTAGTCTTATAATTAGTTGATAGTATATACCAAGTATAAATCATCTAAAATACTACCTATATTTTGACAAGTATTATAATTCAAAGAAGTATTTGTTTTATCAATTAGTTTGGTGGTCTCCTTCTCCAATTTTGTTTTGTTTTCAAATTGGTCTCAGCCACAGATATTTGTATTATTAGCCAGTAAGCTATCAACTTCAGTCGCTATTTACATCGTTATGAATTAGTGGACTCTTTCACTTTATGAATTTAACAAACGGGAAAATTTTAAAAAAGAATAACAGCAGCCACGACTAATCGGAAATAACGTGCTGCTGAAAACAACATCTAAAGCCACGTGTTGAGACTAGAATGGAAGAATTAGTCAACTAACTAATGGTCATCGNACCCCTGAAAAAAAAAAAAAAAAAAAAAAAAAAAAACTAATGGTATCAATTTTATCAAATAAACCATTAATCATACCTGAAAAAAATACTTTATTCATATATAACGTTTAAGACTTTAAGTTTCTATAAAAATAATGAAACATTTGTATTGTGGGTCTTGTTAACGTTTAAACTCACAAAGGAGAGGGTTTTATCTTATTTAGTCTAAATCAAGACTCTTGATGCGCAGTAGAAAACTAGAAATTTGATAATATTCCAAAAATAATAATTATAAATAGTATAAGTTATAACTTATAAGATACTATATTTTCTTACAAAAAAAGGACAATAAAAACATAAGATATTATCGTGCCCGTTTCTTATCCACCAAATCATTCCTCTCTCGGCTCATTCATCTTTCTCTGTGATAAACTATAGTAGCAAAATTCACTGAAAATTCTTGACCGCTACTTTTTTCCGGAGAAAGGTTATATTATATATGTAAACCACTTGAATATGTAATTTGGAATCGGTGTATTATGTTGATTCTCTACACTCCAATAAAAACAAACAAAATTTTATTTCAGATGCAAAAGAAAGAAAAAAGAATTCATTCATAGAAAGACAATTATATAAATAAATACATTAAGCTGCACACAAAAAAATTGCATCATGTAACAAAATACAAACAATGCTCACGACGAAAGTGCTAGTGATGACGTTTGCTTTAAGCAGTCGTAGTTAAAAAAATCGACATACGACATAACTTTTTTATATAAGAACCGACAAAAAAAACAGAGAGAGAGAACGGAATAAACGCTTAAAACCTCTTCAAGAACACATGAACTCTTCATCTCCGTCTTCCCCTTCTTCGCCTTCAAAGTTCCTGGATTTGGGATCTGCGATCGGACAAAAAGAAGTGAAGAAAATCTTGGTCTTGTTTCTAGGTTTAGCTGTTTCATGTCTTCTTCTTTACAAAATAGCACATCCTGTTCGTCAAGAGCTCGATCTCAACAATCTCACCTCTCCTCGTCCTTTGCTCGACCACACCTCTTCTTCTTCTCCACAAACAGTGAGTTATTAATAATTATGAAAAAAAAACGTCTCGATCTGTACGTGCTTTGTCTAAAATGGGTTTGATCTCTTTTCCCCGAATCTTTAATCAGATAATTTTGTTTCTGGTTTCATTCAGAGATCAAAATCAATCAGTTTTAGGGAAGTTTTGGAGAATGCGTCGACAGAGAATCGAACAGTTATTATAACAACGCTGAACCAAGCGTGGGCAGAGCCAAACTCTCTTTTCGATTTATTTCTTGAGAGTTTTCGTATCGGAAAAGGAACACAGAAGCTACTTCAACATGTGGTTGTGGTTTGCTTAGATCCCAAGGCATTTGTTCGCTGCTCACAACTTCACCCACATTGTTTCTATTTAGAAACCTCAGGAACTGATTTCTCCGGCGAGAAACGATTTGCTACTCCTGATTACCTCAAAATGATGTGGCGAAGGATCGAACTTCTCACACAAGTGCTTGAAATGGGATATAACTTCATCTTCACGGTACTTATCTTCATCATCCATCTCAAATTTATTCTTCTTTACGAATCTATTGAATCAAACTATATATGATCAAGAAACTCTATGTAATTCACGGTCTTCTTTACAGGAGGTGCTTACATTTGCATTAGCAATTTAGCATAGGACCCATATAACAATTAACGTAGTGTGTATATATATATTTTTTTTTAAAGTCCATTTTTTTGAACAAAATATTGTCTGAATTTAATACATTATATTTAACAAGGCACAGTTTAAGTAGAAAATATCACAACTAACATCACATCTACCAAACTAATGCATAGTGGTCCAATAGCTGAGGCTCAAAATTGGTAACTGAGGAACCATGGTTTAAATTCCATCCAACGACAATTCAATGATAGTTATTGTGGACCCATAATGTAGCAAGAGTACTTGAAGTTTGACAGACGCATGAATTAGTCTAGACTTTGGTTTAGAATCTCAGATTATCCTAAAAAACCATTTAATCTGATAAATTTTAGCCTCTTTGGTTTTTTTTTGGTTTTTTTTGTAATTCAACTGAATTAAACCCAAAATAAATGTGTGAGCTTTATAAAAAAAACCTGTTTGTGAAATAATTGCTATTTTTTTTTTAAGAAATAATAATTGCTATTTTTATATAGGAATTTCCAATCAATTCATAACACATTATTTTTGAGTATTTAGGATGCAGATATAATGTGGCTTCGAGATCCATTTCCTCGGCTATATCCAGATGGAGATTTTCAGATGGCGTGTGATAGATTCTTCGGTGATCCTTATGATTCAGACAATTGGGTAAACGGAGGCTTCACTTACGTGAAATCGAACCATAGAAGTATCGAGTTCTACAAGTTTTGGTACCAATCTCGTCTAGATTATCCAAAATTACATGACCAAGATGTGTTCAACAAGATCAAACATGAAGCTATAGTCTCAGAGATTGGAATCCAGATGAGGTTCTTTGATACGGTTTACTTTGGTGGGTTTTGTCAGACAAGCAGAGACATAAACTTGGTGTGTACAATGCATGCTAACTGTTGTATTGGATTAAAGAAGAAGCTCCATGATCTTAATCTTGTTCTTGATGACTGGAAGAAGTATTTGTCTTTATCTGAACAAGTTAAGAACACGACTTGGAGTGTTCCTATGAAGTGTATTTGAATTGAAAGACGCGGATTTGGATTGGTATTGTTGTTTCATTTGTATAGAGTATTAAACTGTGAAAATGGATCTTTTGTTGTTAAGAAACAATTTCACTGCAAAGCATTCCCTTTTATTTTAATTACTCAGTAAGAAGTTTGGAATACTTGGTCCATAAGTTGTCATAATCACTCTCCAAGAGGTTAGTTTACAGATAAAACAAAATTCAAAATTTTAAGAGAAAGATAATGTCATGTAAAGTAGTGATATGATATCCAATAAAGTTATACATGATCTGACAACTTGTAAATTTTTATTCATAAGAAAAAAAGGAAGAAGTAAAGTTTTAAGACACCGGTGACAGTTATACTATTATAGCAAGAATGGTCAATTATTGCTCGATGGTTCTGTCTTTTTGGAGATATAATTTGGACTATTATTCAATTCTATCTGAATGTTTTCCTTACAGACATTTCAATCAGATTTTTTATCGCTAGATTTCCGCGCAGAAAAAAATTATTGACCTCTGCAAAGTGCAAAGAGAAGACCCCTTCCTTTGATTTTTTGTTAAAAAGCCAATTCTCCGAGTCAGAGCTATCACTTTCACATAAGTCATTTAAAGGCTTAAAATGGGTTCCACAGATGTATGTTCGGCCCAAAAAGTTACCCATTTTGTACTTCCTTTTAGACTTTAATTAAATGATAATAAGCCAGAAATCAGAATCACTACACTACTTTGATTTTTTTATCTTCTCTTAAATCATTTTCTACCTTAGGCTATTGAAGCAATCGATAAAATACGTTTTAGATAACCAACCGAAAGCTAGAGGAAAAAGGTTTGCTTGAAGCTTTTTTGTTTTTGGTAGTTGTAACAATAGAAAATTGGTGAACAAGAAAGAAGCATTATATGGTTTAAGTATTTTCTGTAAGTTTTGGGTGTAAAGCTTGTATTTACTATTTAGCGGATGAATAAGCTAATTTAGTTATTATAATCAGTCTGATTCAGTCAGGATGGTTTGTACCGGTCTGTAAACCGAATACACTTGGAATTATCATATTTAGGCGCTTTTTTTGAACCAGGCTTTAACATATTTAGGGGCTTTGTGTCAAATGAATTTTAAATTTCGTTTTAATTTCTTTAAGTTTCGCTCATGTCTAGACTGGCTCGCAATTTCATGCGATATGACATGCGAATATCATTACCGTCTAATAATAATCTTACTAGGTGATAACCCGCACCTTGCGCGGAGTGAGATATTTGATAAAAAAAAAAAAACAAATTGGTTCATACAAATTCAATTGTGTTGATTACCTCAAAAAATTAGAAAACGTTTTTATGTCCAAAAATTTAATGATTTTTTTTTTCTGTGTCAATATGTATCTGCTTTGATTATTCATAGTTTCTCTTTGCAAATCAGAGAACATTTCTACATGTTCTTTCGAATTTGATATGTCTCCCACAATATTCATCTCTTGCTTGGAAAGGGGTGCATTCATATTCATGTATTGGATGACTGCGTATTTTCTAACTAGTGTTCTTGACATTCACAAATATATCTATAGTAGTAGGACGCAAATGTAGCTTTGTTACCTATTAAGTAGACCAGAATAGATAAATAAATTAGTGCAAAATATTATTCTAATATAGTTAAGCATAAGCTATATGAAAGTAGATTTTGTATTCTTTAAGGCATTACGATTAGCTGCAATATATTCCTTTGATAGAATGCATACATTGTAACAATACATAAATGGCTTATATGCTTTTGTTGAAATGGACAACGATTTAGAAGAGACTAAAAGAGACTTTACTATTATTCATTGGATGAAAAATAATTATAATAAAACTAATGAAAAACCTTACGATGTTTTGGTTTTAAGAATAATACAATTCTTTTTTTATGAAAAAGAATGTCAAACTCTGGTGTATCCGAAAAAATTGACACTTCTGGACTGAATGTAACTGAATGTCATGATTATCAAATAGGAGTAGTTTAATTGTCTTTGTCTTTGTTGCTAAGTAGTTTAATTTCTAACATTGGCAACATAAAATATGTAGAAGAATGTCATGATAAACAAAAGATCTAAAACTTTGGAGCTTGTAAAAGAATGAAGAAGTGAGGGGGGGTGAGGGACGATGCTCTGCCCCTGATGGTATTCACTGGGACGTCTTATATACATTGTGAATATCAATAAATCACAATCGAATATTTTTATATATGTATATTATGGGAAGTTTGAAATAAACATTTTTAATTTTTTTTGTTAAATATAGGTACATATCAGGCATATAATATACTCCCTCTGTTCCTTAATATTTGATGTTTAAACTTTTTTTATTTGTTCCATATTATTTGATGTTTTAGCTTTTAAAGTTATTTTTTGCTAATAAATGTTACAAAAATACAAATTTCAAGAGGAATTTAAAATTTTTATTGGTTAAAAGTTATTTAAAATAAAAAAGTAATACAATAAAAGTTAAACATTAATTGTTTCTTAATCTATGTGAAAACTCTAAAAAATCAAGTATTAAGGAACAGAGGGAGTATAAGTTAACTTCTCGCATTAAATATAGTCAAATTATTGCATCGAATTTAAAATGCGCAAATTAAGCCAATAAATTATAGCCCAATTGAATCCTAATTTGGTATGAAAAATCAATTAATTGTCCTTTGATAAACAAAAAAAATCAATTACATGTCTACCATTAAAGACCACAAAATTATTGTGACATAACAACGATACACAATGACTCCTTTATTTAGATTAAATCTTTGTTACTATCTTGTTATGATGAAAATTAATTATAGGAAAACTCATTNTACCATTAAAGACCACAAAATTATTGTCGACATAACGACATTTATGATACATAATGACTTCTTTATTTAGACTATATCTTTGTTACTATCTTGTTATGATGAAAATTAATTATAGGAAAACTCATTTTTGTTAGAAAGTATGTAATTAATTAAATTTTATAAAGACACATCTACTGAAAATATTATGTTCACAAATAATATATTGAAAAATTATTTTATAATTAAATTCGATTGTTTGTGTTAATATTCAAATTTTTATTTTTGTTACAATTTTAAAATAAGTTTATATGAAATTATATATTGAAAAAGATATATATATGTATATATATATTTGCAATTAAATTCGTGAACACATATAATGGAAAAAATATGTTCACAAATCTCCAGTATATTGAAAAAAAAATATTTGTATAACTAAATTCAAATTATTATATAAATTTTTGATTTTTTCTAGGTTTAGAAAACTTTCCTTCATACATTTATGTTGTATACTATATTGGATCCAAGTATATAGTAATCTTTAATATTAATTTGTAACCAAATAAGAAAAATTAATGCAATGACATATTTTGTAAATTTTCTAGTAACATATATCTAAATTTAAAAGGTATCTGAAAATGGGATCTGCCCTGATTCACCGCGCAATCATGTAACGCATTGCAAGAGTTTTCACATTTTTCCTAACAACGCACGACGAAGAACATGATGTATATAACAAGTTCTTAAATATCATCGAAAAAAATTGACTTTATTTTCATCCTTGAAATGAATTTTGTTTCCAAACAATCAAATCAGTTTCTGAGTATAAAAGATATTTGTTCCTCAATTCCGAATTGGGAAAATCCTTAGAACAGACGAAGAATAATCTGTGCACTGCAGCCAAACACCAATTTATGTTGGCCGTTGAATCACACACCAAATCGGAACTCCGGTAACAATCCATCCACCATATCCATCAATCGACGGCGGCTCCGATCTCGGTCTCCCTCCACAAACCAGTCTCCGCCGCTCGCGACGAATACGCGCCGTAATCCTTAGAACAGACGAAGAATAATCTGTGCGCTGCAGCCAAACACCACTCTATGTTGGCCGTTGAATCACGCACCAAATTGGAACTCCGGTAACAATCCGACCTCCGTATCCATCAATCGACGGCGTCTCCGATCTCGGTCTCCACAAACCAGTCTCCGTCGCTTGGGACGAACACCCGCCGTAATCCCTCATCGCCGCCGTCGTTTCCGTGGGATTGGGTTTAACGACGATCGAAACATTGACGATCCCACACTTATCCCCAAACCCATCTCTTAATCTATAGCTCAAAAAATTCAAGTGACCTTCAGGCGAATACCTTCCCATGAAATCCGTCGCTGGGATTTTAGCTTCGCCGATTTGCCTGTCGCGCCCAGAACCTGTTCGACAGAATACCTCAATGGAGAGAAACTGAACATTCCCATCCATTGGCAACTCCGCCTTACAGTTCCACGTTGGATCGCTTCCTCCCGATTGGTCGAGATTCGACCTTCGAGATTTCTCACCGATCCTTGCGACGGCGAAAGTCTTTCCCTTTACAAGCCTCCGGTTCACCTTGAGCCCCTCTGCGGATCTTATGTCAATCTCTAGTGTTTTCGTCATCGATGTAAAAAAATGATGATCAACTACTCTACCTAAACCTAAATATATCATTTGGGTTATGATTTGTGTTGTTAGTATGTTTAACTATTGGTCTAATCATTAACCAGAATGAAGAATGAGTTATATATAGGGAAAGAGAGAACATCGTTTTATGTAATAAAAACGAAGCTGATGAGGAAGTTTGGGAAGAAGACGCGGGGATGATTCATCTCTTTTTCCCGCCAGCGCATTATCGGGAATTAAAAGCACGTCGACAAGAAAACCAAACAAAAAATTGACAAAAAATAAGTAGAAGACTTTCAAATTCATTTTTTTTCTTTCCAAATAAGTAAATGAAATTTAATAAAATATTATATTTTGTTTTTAGCTTAGTTTGACATAAATATCCGTTTCTAATACATATTTAAAATATACAAGTATTTAGTGACACATAAGAATTTATTGTTTTTTTTTGTCTCTGTTGTAAGTCAAGTCGTTTTTATCTTTTTGTTTTGAGAAAAGGGTTTGCTAGTAAGTCAATTTTTTTTATTTTTTTTTTGGTATTAATGTGAAGATTTAATACAAAAAATACTGATTACATGCTACAACGCTTAAAGAAACAAAAAGCTTACCCATATATGGAACGATGCCAAAAAAATATAAACCGGATAAGAAATACAACTAAAATAAAATTCTAGGAGAGATGAGCTATTATTAGTTGCTGGGAAAGAGAGGAGACGATCCAGATTGATCTGTCCACCACACCTTTGATTGCCACTGCTGGTATGATTGTTTGTCGTTAATATCCTTGCATTCCTTTCACGCCATATTGCGTAAACTGCTTGCTGGAGGAGGAGCTTTAGGATGACCTGCTTATGCCTTGAGCTTGAGCTCGGCGGGTGAAGCATGCTAGTAAGTCAAGTTGTTGTTGTGTTCGTTCAATTTCAATTTTATTTTAGTTTAACAAAAATAACATTATGTTAATGGAATTTATATTTGCTTTGCTTTATCATTTATGGATTTTTGCCATAATTTCTGGTTGTTTTATTTGGACGCCGTTATCTACATATTTAAAAATGACGACAAAATGGTAAATAGGCCGTCTGTTAGAGTAGTAGGAAGAATTGTTCAACGACAATAAAACGAAATAGAGGAAAGGTTTTTTAAAATAAACGATAAATTTTGTAGTCGGTTTGTTGTTGTCCTGCCGTGGCTTAATATTTCACTTTAACGTTTTACCGACTAACTAGGAGTATATCCTAAAAATAAAAATAAAAAAGGAGTATATCCTATACAAATATTAAATTTACTTTTGTGATTGTGCCTTTTATAATCTCGTGATAACTTTATTATTGTAATAATTTAACATCAAATCTCACAATAACTTATAATATAGAAAAAAGATCGAACAATGTTTTCTTAAAGAGTATAACAACGACGTGAAATAACCGGCCAAAATTCCAACAGCGTGAAAAACGCAGCGGGCTCGTTCGCTGTCAAATGAACGCGCGTTCGAACAACTGTGAAACACGGGTTAACAAAGGAGAAAGTACTCGTTTATCTTGTTGTCAAGCTAGTGTTAATACATATTTCGATATTAACTAGAGTTTACATGATGAAGATATAATTAGCATCAATATACTTTTCCTGATGTTGAAACAAACAACGTAACTTGTAAGAAATATCTGCTGAAATGCATGCCTTCGCAAAACGTTTATTTGAACGGAAACTATACTGAGCTTTTCACAAGTTTGATCAAGAATCGTTCAACTCGTCTGAATATCTTTCCTGACTTTGAGTAAATGGATCGGAAACTAATTTTTGAAAGACAGAATTTACTTAGAAATTTAAATACGTATGGATTTTGTTTCGTTTTCTTTTCTTACTTCACGAGTGGGACGAAAATCTCATGGAAAAATCGTATTGTGAGAGTCGTTTGACTCGGCGCGTGAGTGCACGGTACACGATACGGCTGTACACGTATAATTTAATGCTATGCAGCTTGTACGGCTGTACACTTGTACCATTCCCTGATTCTTGGACTTTTGCAGGTGCTGATATAATAATTTCGAGTTTTTATTTCCATTAAGAGTGAAAAGAGGAAAAACAAAAATAGTGTAGAATTTCAGGTCTAGTTAAGATGATTATGTGATCATGTTTGCAGGTACTGATATAGTTTTTTTTTTTTCTTTTTCAAGCTGGTTTCAAAAGTTTTCACTTTTCAGTAGTTCTGATGTCTGAAATGTATTTATGTTCTTTATTGTCCAATAAAATTAATTGTGATAATTTATTTTCTAAAAAACTATATATGTACGCATTTTATGAGAGTATCATCTAAAAGTTTTTACTTTTCCCTTTAGCTAAATCTTGGAAAATTCACTTGAGCGTATTATCATTTATAAGTTATAACTAATTTGCGTTGAACTTGTTTGTTTTTGTTGCTTCTCTATTCGCACTGTTTATATTTTTTTCAAATATAACTATGGATGGTGTGAAAAAAAAAACATTAAAGTGCTTCCGAATTTCAAATTTCTGCGTCAAAAATACAAATAGTCTTCTCATAGCATGAAAAGCTACACTTTTATGGCCATTCGATTCGGAGGAAGAACAAGTTAACGTCCCACGACACTCGAGAGACAATTATCATGATCATATCATGTAACCCTATAAATGATAGTGTTGAAGATTGGTGGTAAATCTTTATATATAACCGATTTGCGGTTCTTTTTATATATATAAATAATTCATAAATAGATAAGCATAAAGTAGTTTGTATCATATCTAGATAAATTTGCCATGGTATTTTAGAACCTGATTTCTTCTTATTTTTCTGTAGTTGGTGAATGATCATATTGTCTATATCAGAGTTGTTGATTTTGCTTAAATATTGTATTGCTTCTGTTGGATACATCATGCAGGCATGCATCACAATGTGCGACGTCATTGAATGATGTCAACAGAACAAATTTGTGGAAAAAACATCTTGATAAGTTTATCATAGTGCGATCTATCAACTTTAATACTTGCGTGTAAAACATTTTGGCACTGAAAAGATTTACAGCTTTTTTTCTAAATATTTCCATGGCAAAACCATGGTGTCTAATAATTATAATCGCAGTTAGGTTTGTATATTTTTGGATCGTGTTTGCTATAACGTTTACTAAGCCTGCAGCTACATGATTAAAATCATTAAATCAACGTATTTCTATTTGTCTAGTGTGCGGAGTCCGTTGACTCCATATATAACTAAGTCACCCGATCGAAGCCACTTTCAAGTGTATCTGAGAACGCTTATAATACTGTTTTTACATGTACGACATTGGAAACTATAAGATATGGTCTGTATGGATTCGAAATCTTATAAAAAAAGATAAAAAACTGAAAAAGCAGTGGTTGGAACCCAATGATTCGATAAAGACAGTGAATTCCAGACAAAGTCTGCCGGGGTTTATGTTAAAATATCCACATCAAAAAGTGAGATGATTTAACATATTGTTGCATAAAAGATATATTCTTAATAGGTTTTTAATTATAAACTCTCAGGGTATCAGATTACAATAATTAAACATAAGTCCCTTATATATATGAATGTCATTATACTATAGTTATAATCCATTTGCCATATTTATTCCACCCAAAAGAATGGTACTAGCGTTTTGTGCATGTGCGTGTGTGTGTGTAAGATCTGCTTCATCAAGAGGATCTTGAATCTTGAGTTACAAAAACCTTTTGATTCAATTAATTGTTGCCAACACATTTCCCCACCATATGATTTAGCCAATTAAGTTGATTCAAGTGAAGGAACGTATTTTCAAGATGAAATATAACAATTAATTGGCTAAAAAAGCTAAATAATAGTATAAAAGTAAAGAAAGCAGGACCATTATTCATATCTACGCTTATAATTTGAGGTATAATCCTCCAAATGACTTTCACCGGTTAGAGCCTAAAAATGTGTAGAACTGTCTTTTGTTGCCTAGTCACTTCATGATCTTATCAATTTTTGGAAATAATGAAGTTAGGTGAATGAATTTATTAGCACTTGTGGGAAGAAATTTGTGACTGACGTAGCATATATATCCGAAATGCTATATTTTTCTTTAATGTGCAACAGTCCAAAATGCTATCATTAAAAGAAGTTGACCTATAAATTACCAAATGGGAAGTCTTTTGTAATACATAAATTTCCATGAACTTCCCACATCTATATTCTTCTATCTTGTATTCTTTTGCTTCCCTTTACTGCAGAGTGATGAGCCCCTAAGACGTAACTCTATGACGTCATACATCATACCATACTGTATAATAAATATTATTATCGGATTATTGGGCCTTTTTAATAGGCTTAGTCGAGTGTGCTACTGGCTCAAATAATATGGCTGTCAAGGTTTTCCCTGGTGCTATGGTGTGTGGATGATAATGCTCGATGATCATTATTCCATTTTCATTATGCTATGCAGACTCACAGGTTCTTGGATTATACAGAAAACAGAGCTGTGTAGTAACCGTTGTGGCAGAGCACTGATCTAATGCTCTCAAGTCATCTGCGATATCAGTCAGGGACACATGAACCTGAGCTTACATGTCACACACACATATATATATATATATATATAACTAATTGATTGCAGAGCACACAACACTGAACCATTTTAGAGTTGAATAAACTGATTGAAGACATAGAAAAAGTAGTAATGCTTATTATATATATATCTCGAGAGTGGAGACTAATCTGTCTGTTTACAGAATCTTGTTTTTATCGAATAGAATGTAAAAAGAATCATCAAAACAGATCTTTGGAGAGTCAAAAGCTTTAAAGCTTGGAGACGATTGTATGGTAAAAAGTAGCACGAGCAAAGTAAGTGACTTTCATGGTGTCTTTCATCTTGAACTCAACATTCACCACCGTCAGATTTCTCCCACTCCTCACCACTGTTCCTTCCACCAACAATTCACTCTGCAAATCTCACACAATCATAAGCTTGCTTCCCGATATAACTTGAAGAGAAAGATCCGCAATCATCATCAATTAGTGGCTTGCTTACCGAAATAGGAGCAGCAGAGAGATAAGACATACTCAACTCGCCGAGGAACAGCTGTTTGTCTTCAGACACGACTGTTCTCGCGCAAGCCGTCGTTAATCTCTCGGCAATTGATGCGACTGCTCCTCCATGTAACCCATTGAAGAAATTCTATTCACACACAACGAATCATGGAATCAGGAATTAGATCAATTAAAGATCGAAACTTTACGAAACCCATTTGATTCGAATGGAAGGAGAGGATGGGAGAAGGAGAATTTACGGCAATAGGTGGTGTGACGATGACGGAGCAGGAGATGCGGCCGCGTGCGACGGAGAGAGCTCTGATGTTGTTTTGAAATAAGACGGAGAAAGAGTCGAAAGAGAGGTATTCGTCGACCGATGGGTCCGAGTCAGGGTAAGCGATGGCTTTGAAGAAATCTGCGACCATCAATACGCTGTTTGCATCGATTTCTTTCGATGCCGTCGTTGTCTTGGACGACACCGGTGAAGGAATCGCCGCTGTCTCGGACGAAAGCGGAGGAGACGACGACATTGTTGATTTGTTGGTTTCTGTGGTTCTACTCCAAGTTTCTCGGATTTTTTCCCAATTCGAATTTTAAACCTAATCTGATTCACTCACAGTCACATCGATTGTTATGAAATGTTGACTTTTTCTTTTCATTTTTTTTTTTTTTGTAAACAGTTCTTCTATTTTTGACGACAAGTTTTAACGACAAGTTATTTATTATGATAAATTGATAAGTTTGAAATTGGATATGGCACATTTGGAATCTACTATATTCTACAGAAAGGAAAAAGAGTAAAAGACGGTGGTCACTCACTTGAAACCAATATCAAGGGTTACGTGTATTGTTGGGTTTTGTTTTGGGCCACTCATTTGATATATTTCCTTCTAGAATAGGGAAGAAGAAGATCAATTTCTGAGCTACGTGGCCTTCATTGGCTCCCACACGTCGTCATGATTATGATTCAAATGCATTCCAAATGTGTTCAATATTTTTTTTTAAGTTTGGTCTGAAACCCAGATTCGAAAATGACAGAGGAAACACCAAGGTATGTCTCAGTCATCCCTTAACTCTTTGGTTTCAACCTGTAATCTTAGTGGTCTTAAGCAGATTTTGTTTCTGGGATTTCGTAGATATGCTGTAGTAACTGGAGCAAACAGAGGAATTGGGTTAGAGATCTGCAGACAATTAGTGACCAAAGGGATTAAGGTTGTTTTGACATCTAGAGATGAGAAAAAGGGAACCGAAGCCGCTGAGACACTGAAGAAAGAGACTGGAGGAGTTTCTGATCAAAGCCTTGTCTTTCACCAGCTTGATGTCCTTGATCCTACTAGTATCACATCTCTTGCTGAGTTTGTGAAAACTCGATATCTTTGTGAAAGCTTGAGAAACTCTGTTTTTACATTGCAAAACTAATTAATGTTCAACAGAATTTACTGAACGAATGGGCAAAAGGAATCTTGAGCGACGCAGAGAATCTCACAGAGGAAAGAATCGACCAAGTGATCAACCAACTTCTCAATGAATTCAAACAAGGTACGGTTAAGACAGAAGACTGGGCGAAATTCATGTCCGCGTACCTGGTCTCCAAGGCTGCGTTGAATGGTTACACGAGGATCATAGGCTAGCCAAGAAACATCCCGGGTTTCTCGTAAACTCGGTTTGTCCTGGATTTGTGAAGACGGATATCAATTTCAATACTGGAGTTATGTCTGTGGAAGAAGGAGCATCAAGTGCTGTGAGGTTGGCTTTGCTTCCGCATCAAGACATCCCTTCGGGTTGTTTCTTTTATCGCAAGCAACTTTCAGAGTTCTGAAATCTCTGGGTGAGACTAGTACAATATCATGCCAAAATGTTAATGCAATGAGAATTATCGTTTGAAAATGCTGAAAAAAACTCCTAAATAAACAAAAACTTCATTAGTGATTATGTATGGATGGAGTGAAACGGCGTCAGATAATCGAAATGAAGCCCACTTAAAGGCAAAACCCAAAAAGCTATTTTCTTAATAATATTCTTATTAAGCCCCTTATGTTTTCGAAAACGCGAAAGTTATACCCAAAACTATTTTAACCGGCGATCGTTATTCGTTAACACCAAGACGGACGTGTCTGATCATTTCAAGTGGTTACGAATACTCTTGGGTTTTGTTTTGGGCCACTCATTTGATATCTTCCTTCTAGAATAGGGAAGAAGATCAATTTCTGAGCTACGTGGCCTTCATTGGCTCCCACACTTCGTTATTATTTATGATCCAACAAATGTTGGTCTTTCCTTTTTGTCTGAAACCCAGGTTCGAAAATGGCAGAGGAGACACCAAGGTATGTCTTAATCTTCCCTTACTTCTTGATATTAGCTGTAATCTAAGTGATTTTCCGGCTCTGATTTTCTCATATTTTATAGATATGCTGTAGTTACTGGGGCAAACAGAGGGATTGGGCTAGAGATCTGCAGACAATTAGCGAGCAAAGGGGTTAGGGTTGTTTTGACATCTAGAGATGAGAAAAGAGGACTTGAAGCTGTTGAAACACTGAAGAAAGAGACTGGAGTTTCTGATCAAAGCCTTGTCTTTCATCAGCTTGATGTCTCTGATCCTACTAGTATCACATCTCTTGCTGAGTTTGTGAAAACCAAATTTGGGAAACTCGATATCTTGGTATGCATGTCTTAGCCTCTGCAGTTTCAGATCTGGTTTGAAAAGAAACATCGCTCCTTATTGATTAGAAAGCTAGTGCCTTTTAGTGGTTAATTTAGAGGGATCATTTGATTGGTTTTCACAGGTCAATAATGCAGGGGTTGGTGGTATAATCACTGATGTTGATGCCCTAAGGTCTGGGATGGGCAAAGTAAGAATCTTGTTGCTTAGTTTGCAATTAACCTCATGAGAGATACATACATAAATATAAAGTCGAATGCTTTCTTGCTATTTTTCGACGGTGGCAGGAAGGTTTCAAGTGGGATGAAGTCATTACGGAGACTTACGAGTTAGCTGAAGAATGCTTCAAGATCAACTATTATGGACCAAAGAGGATGTGTGAAGCGTTTATTCCCCTTTTGCAGTTATCTGATTCTCCAAGAATCGTCAATGTATCGTCCTCCATGGGTAAACTTACGGTATGAAAAACAATAAAATATCAAGAAAGCTTGAGATGTGTTTGCAGAGAAACTCTGTTTTTGAAATTTGAATGTTCAACAGAATGTGCTAAACGAGTGGGCCAGGGGAATTCTAAGCGACGCAGAGAAGCTGACAGAGGAAAGAATCGAACAAGTGATCAACCAACTTCTCAATGACTTCAAACAAGGTACGGTTAAGACTAAAAACTGGGCTAAATTTATGTCCGCATACGTGGTCTCCAAGGCCGCGTTGAACGGTTACACGAGGATCATAGCGAAGAAACATCCAGGGTTTCTGGTAAACTCGGTGTGTCCTGGATTTGTGAAGACGGATATCAATTTCAATACTGGGGTGTTGTCTGTGGAAGAAGGAGCATCAAGTCCTGTGAGGTTGGCTTTGCTTCCACATCAAGAAATTCCTTCTGGTTGTTTCTTCGATCGCACGCAACTCTCAGAGTTCTGAAATCTTTGTGTGAGAAACTGAGAATAGTAAAATGTTACTAATGTAATGAAATTATCGTTTGCTCCTAAATAAATAAAACTATATTTCTTGTAACCACACCTATTTTAGAGAGAGAGAAACCACATATGTGCATGGAACAACCGAACAACACAGTTAGAGAAGGAATAAAAGCAAATATCAAAGAAAAATGTTAAACAGATTGCTAACTAATCGCTCCGAGGATGGAGACTCCGTTTCTGTTCAACTGGTTCAAGTTCATCCAGATTTAAGATTTCCGCAAGGTTTTCTTCTCATTCCGTTTTCCGTTTCTTCATTTTGCTTCACGTGTTCCAAACACTAATAAAAAGTCAATTTCTTTCTCGAAAATTGTTTAGAAGATGTCTGGATTAGATTTGATCGAATGAAACTGTATTCGCTTTCTTCCTTTTGTCAGTTGGTAAAATAAGCGTGATCTGGGACGTGAATGATTTCCCAGTCCCGAAGGGTCGCAGGATCCGTGAGATTGTCGAATCTACACTTGGGAAAAGGGGAAGGTGAGGTGTCCATTACGGTTTATGGTGAGACCAATCCTTTCTGGCATGAAGAAATTGTGGAGGGTAGATTCACCTTCGTTGGGAGAAGTAAGATTTCCTGCACTTAGAAACATTTTTTTTCATATGGATTATTGTTTGTGTGTATGATATATTTATTAATTTACAGGTGATGGGTGCCTGAGACTCCATAAGATGCTAGTAGACATGGGTTTATATATGGGCTGTGGACAATCCTAGTCCCCTTTTAACAGCAACAATTCTGATGGTGGTGGCAAAGAACAAGAACATCAAAGGAGAGGATTCCGAGTTCGTCCGTCTTCTTGATGAGTTGAAGTATTCATCTTTCCTTGAGTTCGAACAAAAATGTTTTATGAGAATGATACTTTGCTATTTTTCTGCTCCGGTTTATTTTTCTTGTATTAAACTCTTTGTCTTGTTTTAAACTCATTCACATGCTCCGGATCTGTGAATCCAAACAAATCTTGGGCCTGCACACCAACAAGAACAAGAAACTCCCAGACTGATAAAAATAGAGCAAGAAAGCTGGGAGGTAATCATAAGAGTAGAAGCAACGGTTTCCCATTTTCCTAGCTGGTTTGGTTTAGTAGTATGTTTAAAGATTTCAGTTGCAATTTTGTAGCCTAAACGCGAATTTTACAATTGGTGTGGTTTTGGGTTTAAAACTTTATATTTATGTGGAATTGGATAGAGGTCCAAACTTTGTGTGGATTTGATGCTATATGATAGTTTTGAAGGGGATCTAGCTCCTTAACCCATAAATACTAATAAATATGCCGGTCTATAAAACGGAAAACAAAACAAAAATGTGGGTCTAATTCATTGCTTTACTTATAAAATGTCTTAAAATGTATATGTTTTGTGTTTGTTTACAAACTTGTTATTATATATTTCACGAAGAAAGTATAGGATCCTGATTATCTTCTTAGGACTCGTGTTCTTCACCAGCTTCATGGACTGCATCAGAAGCTTCTTCTTCTGTAGGGTTTGCTTCATCTTCGTTGGGTTTGGTTTTGTCTTCCTCCGCTGTGCGTTTAGCAGCGGCTTGGAGGACATGATTGTAATTACCTTTCTCGAGGAAAAGCTGATTGAAATGGACCTTACAGTAAAGGATGCCATTGAGAGCAGCGTACGAAGAGTGTGTTAACGGACAGCCACCGTGAGCACATCTAAAGCAAGTCTTGTGGTAAGATTCACCTTCCATTGTCATCTTCTCTAGAGGATAAACAGTTTTCTTACAAGTTGCGCACTTGTCTTGTGTTCCGCTGAAGAACGACGATAACTTGCTTGGAGTCCTCGTCTAGACTCACACAGAAAAAATCAGATTATAAATGATATGATGAATGATGATTATGGACAACAAAAACAGAGGAATGTTCTGATAGATTATGTTGCATATGCATTTACCATTTCATTCGATTTCTCGGTCTTTCCTGCCTGAAAATTCTTGCTGAAATTTCCAGATTCTTTGAAGAGCTGTTCAAAATGGGTCCTGCAGTACAAAACTCCATCCATGGATGAGTAGTTGCTAATCTGCAAAAAATAAAAGAAAAAAAATTATCTTTTGTTTTTCCACAGAAACAGAGGAACGACAATGGTGGAGGAAGAAGAAGAAAGATAGATACCACGAGCGTGCCATTGCAATGGCTGCACCTGAAGCATGACTTGTGATAAGGCATGCCTTCCAATGTCATCAAGTCCATAACGTATACCGTCTTGTCACACGCCTTGCATTTGTCTGTTGTCCCTGTAAACGACATTGTTATCTTTTCTTCTTCTTCTTCTTCTTCTTCCTTTCCCTATCAGATCGCAAAATAGTCACAAAAAGGATCAACGTTTGTGTTTTTTTTTCATCTATGAGGAGGACTCTGCCTTTATTATATCAAAATCTAGAACTGAGATTTTGTGGTTTCTTGGTTCTGATGGTTGAGATTCGAATGAGGAGAACCTTTAAAATATTTTGTTATCACCGTAATCTAATTGTGGGTAATTCATTTTATTTCTAACCCTGGAAAAAAGGTAAATAATAGACAGAATAGGGGTCTCATATAATACATTACTAGGGTCGGACCCGCGCAAAATTTACGGTTTCTATTTGTAAATAAATAATTAATTAAAAACTATATTAAACTAAAACTACTTA
>OVBJ01001045.1:0-32196 GCA_900406535.1 Noccaea bulbosa | reverse complement strand
TTTTTTTTCCTGTAAGAGACATATCGTTTTTAAAAGGTTGTTGGTAAAAGTCGATTGAGATTCGAAGAAGCGAAGGACGAAAATAAGGAGCAGATGTAACGCAATATATGAGGAACCGAATCGCAGATTAAATGCTTCAGAGGAGACGGAGAATTTAGAAGAAGAAGAGGGATCGTTGTTTCTTTTTTTTATAAATCACGAAGAATAGAGATTATGCCACGTGGCATCATGAGAAGGAAGTTCAGTGTGCTGAGGTGGATGGCCTAAGAGTCCCCAAAATTCATCTTTTATGTTATCATCATAGATACAAAGTTACAAACGCTAAGGATTATTAACTTTTAATTAACTAGAGTGACTATATGGATCTATATATTTGTAACATTGTAATCTTATAAAAAAAAAATCAACGTCAAAAGAATATAAAATATAAAATTAGCATCATTCAACATAAGTTTATGTAGCTGGCTTTAATCCTATATGTATCTATATATATATTATTCTCTTCATCAGAAATTTAGAACCAAATGAAGAAAAAAATCATATTCGATACATTGCTCTCGACTCAATTGATTCTGTTTTATCTATTAAAAGGAACTTAGACTATATTTCTTAGCAGAAACAAATGAACTAATGGACTGAAACTAAAATTCTAATGGACCAAAATATTTGTTATATGTAAACATGTTAAACATCGATTTTTCTGTAGCCTATAAAGGTCGTTACATTACAAATAATACAAACACGTGAAAGTAGTGTTTAGACTTTAGACAATGATAAAACAAAAAAAATTAACAATGAAAAGTAGTGTTTCGAATCTGTTGTACTTGAATTAAGAAATTAAGAATGTCATCTTTTCTATTTAATACTAGTATCGTAAATGACCCATTCAGATTGATTTTTACAGTATTGGTTTAATTTTTAGATCGCATACGCAATTACTTGGTATATACGAAATTTGAAGTGAGAAAAAATTGTCTCGTGACGGAAGTTTTATATTTTTACCAAAAGTGTTCAACTTTTTCCCCAATTTGGCAAGTTGATAAATATTGTCTTCTGGAAAGTTCTATGTCATGAACACGCGCCGTCGAAGAGCGCGTCACGTGGCTTAGCTTAGTTTCCTACAGCGAATTCAATTTTTTTGTTGCTCTCTTTTAATTTCCCAAACAAATTTGTGCGATCTTTAAACTGTTACGTGTGAGTTCTGTAGGGCTTGAGAGTTATGACTGGAACTTTTATAATATCCAAAATTTCAGATATAAAAAAAATTAGTTTCTATTTTGTGTATTTTAACAAATTTCCGTTAAGTCCTCAGCGTTTGTGTTGTCATATGATCGGTCCTTCACCTTCGTATCAAGGTAACATAGATTCTTCATTGCTTTGACCAAAATACAAAACAGATGGTCGAAATTAAACTTAGCTTTTATAAGATGACCGAATATTGAGGACATTATTGAACAACATATTCCTCCAAGCGAAGTATTATAATACTCACTTTGAATCATCAATAATGTTCTAAATTTCTAATGCTTAAAGTTTTTTTTTCACACAAATTAAAAACTTCATTTGTTATTTAATTAAAGACAAATCAACAATAACAAAATACATTACAAAATACAGATTGTTCTAAGACAATTAAAAACTAATTAAATCTATATTAATATTACAAATTTTGCATTCTAAAACATCACTTGAGTTATAGGGAAAGACTATATGCAATTTTAACTTTCTATTAATTTATGATACGTGATTCCAAATTAAAATTTAAAACGTAATTTTCGATGTTAGTCAATGAATATAAATTTCAAAAAAAAATTTAATAACAAAATATTTAGCTGACATAAATTATTTAAAGGAATAAAATAAATCCTGGATATTACTATAAAATCACGCAAGATAAAATAATTATTGGAAGAAAAAAAAAAAAAAAAAAACAATAGATTTGACGAATTTTGGGTTCAAGATCTCTAGAATAAATGTTATGGTGCCTTCTGTAAACAATAGAAAATATACGTGCCATATTTAATAATATTTCTCTTTTTGACGAATTTTGGGTTCAAGATCTCTAGAATAAATGTTATGGTGCCTTCTGTAAACAATAGAAAATATACGTGCCATATTTAATAATATTTCTCTTTATTGTATTAATTTATTTTGCTCGCGATCTCTTCACTTGATGCTATAAATACTCCTGCATTTCACTCATTGTGAACCTTATAGCAAAATCTCTAACGTTTAACAAATGAATGAATAGTAATTAAATTATAAGTAACTAAATTAAATTACTCAGTGATTAATTTAGAGATTAGAGGCTGTGAGGGAGTTGCATGGCAAGAGGTCGAAAGTTGACGACGATGAACCGGAGCGATCGATACCTTGGAAGCTACTGTTACGGTGACAGTCACGATACTTCCGTCACCGACGAATTAGAGCTCGCCGAAGAAGACATCTGGTCACCCGCCGTCATTCACGACTCCGACACAGACGATTCCTGCGGCGCGTGGAACTTACGCGCTACCATGGAGAAAACCGGGCGCGTGGGAGGTCTGTCACTGGCGTTCGAGGGTTCTACTGGCGCGCCGGCGTCGTCGCCGATGATCGTGAAGCAAAACCACGGAGGAGGAGACGACGGAGGAGAAATCCGGCGGAATTTAGCGTCGTCGGCGCCGGTGAACGTGCCGGACTGGAGTAAGATATACCGAGTCGACTCTGTTGAGTCAATACACGAGATGGACGAAGACGACGAGGAGGAGGAAACCGGGATGATGCCGCCGCACGAGTATCTTGCTAAGACTCAAGCACGGCGGAGCAAAAAGACGGGAGCTGGAGGCGGCGGCGGCGCGTCGGTGTTTGAAGGCGTCGGAAGGACTCTCAAAGGCAGAGAACTAAGGCGCGTTCGCGACGCGATTTGGAGCCAAACAGGGTTTTACGGCTAAGTAATTTTTAAAAACATTTTAGATTTCAATTAAAATTACTTGTTTTTGCCAGTATAGAAGTAATTTTTGCAATTTAATTTCTTTTTCCCGTTTTTATTATGAACGAGGCAAAAAAATTCAAGTTCATGTGATCGTATGCTGTAGTTCGATCTGTCTATAAATATATTTAATTCGAAAATAATTTGTCTTATGTTTTAACAAAAAAATAATTTGTCTTATATTTAACTTTAACTAGCTGTGAGTTAAACTTAAAAGTGAAACCTCAGTTTTCAGATAAAAAATTACTCCTAACGACAGGAGGAGGAAAGACTATATTTTCTTTGTCATACAAATTTTTGTTTTTCATTTTTATCAGTATATATAGTCTATATAATAGACACTATACTGGTGTCGTTCATACATCACCATTCCAGTTTCAGTTTCATAGTATATGTGTTGCTGACAGTAACAACACAAGATATTGTCTAGTGTATTATTAATAAATACAACATCATTTTGCAACTAATACTCTCAACTATTTGTATTTCTAATTAATAAAGTACAGTAAAAATATAAGATTTCTTAAATAAATTGTAGCGAAATGGCTGTCAAATAAAAAAAAAAAAAAAAAATTGTAGCGAAATGTAAAATTATTGTTTTTGAAAAACAAAAAATAAAAGTACGAGCAAAACTTATTAAAAAGGAGAGAGTAAGAAAACCATTTTAAAGAAAGTAACAAGTAATAACTAATAAGTAATCTTATCCCCCCACATTTAATTTATGTGATTGAGATCTGTAAAGATTATGCTGTCATCACATGTGTTTAAAATAATTAAAGCGGTTCATAGGTTGGTTTACTTGATAAGAATATTAATGTTTGAGCACAAATACTCTTTAATTATTAGTAATGTTAGATTATTAAATTGCTTTTAGGTTTAATTAATTTAGTTAATTGATATCATGTGAAAGGGAAGTCATACAATAACAAGAACGGATATGTCCCTGAAACATAATTTATGTCCACAGGTAAACTGTCCAAAGAACCCACTTCAAAGTGGGCACTCACGAGCAAGAAGAAGACATTTATTTTAGTTTAATTTGTCTTTACTCTTTTTTATCAAAAACAATCATGATGGTGAATCAATGGCGTAGTATTGATATAGCTTCTTTTAAAACAAAGAAACTTGAGTGGATGATTAATCAACTAATTTTTATTCTTTATTGTTAGTATACTGATCATTACTTTACACAAATTTAATCAATCAGTGATTGAGTCCTAACGACTGCGGTTCCACAATTTTTATTTCTTACATAAAATTCCTTTTAAAGCCAGAAACTGCTGTTAAGGTAACGACTGTGCTTCCACATTAGCTATTGTAGAAGATCTTAAATAGCGAAAAATTCAGTTCCTAACAGATCTTGAAAAACGTTTCGAATTCTGTTCTAAATCACCACGTTATATTTATAAATACTGATTTCTAAAAAAAAAAGTATCGAAAACAAAAACTAAAGTGTGTACAAATTAATATGATGAATATCAATGATCTAAAAATGTATAACTAAATGTGAACGTATAAGAAGATTTAGATTGTCATCCATATATTATGTAAAACTTATGTGGACTCATGGTACGTGACTAATTGTATATAATGTATTATAACAAATTAACCCTTTATAAAAACAAAAAACAAAACAAAACAAAATTACATAATGTACTATGCTAGTAGAAAACTACAAAAAGTCAGAGGTAGTTTTTCTTTCATGATCAATAATGACAATATAAAGATTTCTGAAAATTATGTTTCTTTCATTTGTGCATTTTTGATTAATTTTCCTTAATTGACTATCTTTATTAAACATTGTAGTGAGAAGCATCTATAATATATGGTTTGATTAGGACAAGACAACCAACATATTAGGAAGATTCCAATTATCCTTACGATAAAAAACTAGAAAAATGACCTAAAACTCAATAGCCACCAAACTAAAATGAACCTTTTAATGTTCCAATAACAAGATAAAAAAATATTCTTGAATTTTTGTTAGGTAATAGGAGATTTTTTTTTTTTGGGGGTCCAAATATTTGTAACTCCCCCACATACACAAACCCACCCAACATTACTTTTGACTAAATGAGTTAAATCACATGTATATGCAATGTAAAGTGGATACTTATGCTTATACATATAATGTATAACTGTAGGTTGATGCCCCAAGACTATATCATACGGTCACTTCTACAAAAGTAGATTCGTCAATATTGTTATCTTAAGTTCCAAGTGATTGATGGTAGTTATTTATGGTCTCTCTTTAAACCGTATTTATGGTCTAGAGATCAATAGATTTATTCTAAACCGTATTTATGGGTTCAAGATCTCTAAAATCTATGGTCTCTCTTTAAACTGTATAGAGATCTCAATAGATTTATGGTTATTTATGTTCTCGATCTTTAAACCGTATTTCGATTTGTAATCTGTAATAATATATGAACACATAAAACATAGTATTTGTCAATGATTATCCTAACTCTATAACAACTCAAGTACTCTTCATTAAACAATATTTTTGAGATCGGAACAAACCGAGTAATGGAATATAATAATGATCAAAGAGAGTGGCATAAGTTTGGAGAGTGTTGTGTCAAAGCATATAATAGAGGCAAATTCGTCGCAAAATGTGTTGGGTCTCTTTGGTCCATTTGAGCCTTTTCCTTTTTCAAGTAAAGTCCCTTTGAAAATGAATTTTGCGAGTTCCCTTCATATGTCTCTTGTGGCTCTTTACATATTTTCTTACATTTATCTCAAAATATATGCACCGTTCAATTCACCTTCTTTTTTCAATTTATATTATCTTAAATTTTTTGCCGACAGGTTTCTATTAATAATATTGGATTGTATGGATCAAAGATCAAACACATCCTACATATTAGGGATGACACGAATTGTATACTCAGAAAATTTCAAAATATCTTAGATCAATTATTCAGAATTTGCTAATATTTGCTTGCTGCATTTGATTCTAACTCGGAACCATAGAAAATAACTGAAATAATTAAATAATAATATAGAATTTTCAAAACAGAAAAATAAATAAATATTACATCTCAAAATAGTAAAATCTAAGGATTTTTTTATAAATATATATATATATATATATATTTATTATAATGATTATCAAAATACTTTAATTTTTTAAAATAAGAATCATTTGCTGATAATTTAAAGTATTAGGATCCAAACTGAATCCAGATATCAGATACTTGTAATTAATCAAATTATCCAGATATTGATATAAATATTTTGGATATCTAAATCCTGGATATCTAAATTTTTAGATCGGATAAAATTAGACCATACATTAAATTCTGTATCTCAAATATTTTTCCCAGCCATATGACAGTGAAAAAACCTATAAAAGAATTAGATGAACCTTTTTTCCTTAACAAGAGTTAGGACTAAAAAGGAAGTCATTTGCAGTAGTGAACCTTTTTTCTTAACAATTGTTTCTGTTCGTAGCGATGTTCGGATGTTTTTTTTGGTTTTCTTTTTTATATAATGAATTCGGATATTTTAGTGTTTGATATGATTCTTCGTAATAANAAAATTTTAAAAGGGCCCCTTAAAAAAAAAAAAAAAAAAAAAGAAAAAAAAGTACAAGTTCATTGACTTGATGCTTTTAAGGTACGCACTCGAAGAACTTAATTTACTTTTCAAATTTTTAATCCCTTGAAAAATCAGGGAACATATCTATTTATTTATCTATTTACGTACATATATAAATCTAGGTTAAACTGCACTTCCGAATATGAAGACATGAAACAATATACTCTAGAATAATATCTTTACAAAGAGCCAATGGTGTCCAATAATCATATACTGTCACCTAAAGTTTCAACAAAGCTCATGCTATATGCTCTAATTTATTTTCCAATAGGTTATAGAAAATAATATTATTGTTTTTTTTTNTTTTTTTTTTTTTTTTTTTTTTTTTTTTTTTTTTTTTTTTTTTTTTTAACGTTTTCTTAACAGCAACTTGGTCTACATAGTGTATATTTCTGTGAAACCAAATAATCAAATACATGACTTTGCTGCAGGTTTGGGTGTCATGAGAAGGCAAATAAGATTTCAAAGACAACGGGCTAAAGATGTGTTGTTTACTTGTTTACTCCATAACTACGGCCAGAATAGGTTTTTTTCTTTCCGTTTTCAAATTGCGTTTGCGTTTCCCAAAAGTAAAGAAACAATTGTGGCTTACATGTATACATGATTCTCTTCTAGTTCAAATGAGTTAAGCCGATCAAAGTTTCTTACGAACCTAACCTTCTCTTTGTAGAAGAAGTTAATAAGAGTGATAAAAGCTTTAATTTTTTTTACTGTATAAACTTACATATGTAGTGAAGCTAGAGTTACTTTTGTTTGTCAGCCATTTTTTCTGTTAATGAAATCGTCATTCATAACATGCCTGCCACTTAAAAAAGCCCAACAAATTGTTAGTTTTGCCCTTGAACATTTGAGTATTTAATTATGTCTTTTGTAGTTGTGTGCATGGAAAATTTCAAAGATACAACCCCAAAATAGCTGTAAAAAAATTTTGTTAAATAGAAAGAACAGCATTTCCCTCCAACATTAAATTTTAAATGATACAACTATAATAAAATGATGCAAGTTGTTGAAAATTTATATTTCACATTTGACTTTTATAAATAATTAAACTATTTAGTAAAAAATTGTAAGACATAAAACAAATTCACTAACGTGCTTAGGTGTCGTTATGAAATCGAAAATGTACCTCATCAAACACATGAAATCTCTTAACTCTTTCTAAACTTTCTTTCTTCAATACCATAACAAGAAAAAGATGGGATGTCTTTGCATCAATCTGAAGAAGAAGCTCAAGAAACCAAAACCAGACAACAATGTCGAGCAAACCACAGAGTTACAGAACAACGAAACAGCGCAAAAACAACAACCTCGTCAGAGACAAATAGCTCCAAGAACCAATTTCCAGATCGTGTTGCCTCCTCAGAAACTCCCACTTCCACTTCCAGTTCCTCAGCCTCAAGAACACCAGAAGCTTATAAATCATCCAAAACAGAACACCTTGCAACAACCAGAACCGATCTTAGGTAAACCGTTTGAAGACGTTAAAGAGAGATACAATCTTGGTCGCGAATTAGGTCGTGGCCAGTTCGGTATAACTTATTTATGTACAGAGGTCTCATCAGGCAAGAACTACGCTTGTAAATCAATCTTGAAGAGAAAACTCATCAGAAATCAGGCAAGAATCTAATCAACACCCAAAGTTTTGTTAATTTATTTGAATATGAATCTCTTAATTTGATAATGTGACAGGACAGAGAAGATGTAAGAAGGGAGATACAGATAATGCAGTATTTATCAGGACAACCTAACATTGTGGAGATCAAAGGAGCTTATGAAGACAGACAAAGTGTTCATCTTGTAATGGAGCTTTGCGAAGGCGGCGAGCTCTTTGACAAGATTTCTAAAAGAGGGCATTACTCGGAGAAGGCAGCCGCAGAGATCATCAGATGTGTGGTTAAAGCTGTACAGATTTGTCATTTCATGGGCGTCATTCATCGCGATCTTAAACCCGAAAACTTCTTGTTATCTGGTAAAGATGAAGCTTCCGCAATGCTCAAGGCTACTGATTTTGGCGTCTCAGTTTTTATTGAAGAAGGTATATAAGCAAAACAATAAAAGTTCTTATTATAAAGCGATAAAGCTGATTTCTTGCAGCCTAAGAAACGATCTTTATACTGTTTTTTGCAACTCAAGAAACTTGTATGCTATTTCTTGAAAATCAAGAAACTTGTATAAGCCACTTTCTTATTATACTTCTGTCTGGTTTTGGAATGATATTGTTTACAAAGAATCTAAAACGTAGAACACAAGAAACATTCTTGAGTAAATAATCTCGAATTCAGTGACTAAACCGATCTAACTTTTTCAGGGAAAGTGTACGAAGACATCGTAGGAAGTGCATTTTATGTTGCACCGGAGGTTCTGAAGAGAAACTACGGCAAAGCAATCGATATTTGGAGTGCCGGAGTTATTCTCTACATCCTTCTCTGCGGCATTCCTCCGTTTTGGGCTGGTAAACTTAAACCGGATGATCAGTACTTGGTTTCGGTACTTGTAATTTTTCATGTTTGCTGATTCTTGCTTTATGGGTTTTCGAATACAGAGACTGATAAAGGGATATTCGAGGAAATATTGAGAGGGGAAATTGATTTTAAGTCAGATCCTTGGCCGTCGATCTCAGAGAGTGCTAAGGATTTGGTGCGGAACATGTTGAAATATGACCCCAAGAAACGGTTTACTGCGGCTCAAGTTCTAGGTAAAGCTTGTAGAGGTTACTAGCATACTCGGTTTGTTTCGGTTTAATGTATTGAATCAGTTTTTTTTTTTGGCTTTTTCTAGAACATCCGTGGATACGAGAAGATGGAGATGCTTCTGATAAGCCGATTGATAGTGCGGTTTTGTCCCGGATGAAGCAACTCCGAGCTATGAACAAGCTTAAGAAGCTTGCACTGAAAGTAAGTATACATGAGGGTTTGGTTTACAGTTTTACTAGTGAAATTTGATTGGTTTTGAATTCATTGGTAACTAATTTGGTTTGGTTCGGTTCGAATTTAAGTTTATCGCGCAAAATATGAAAGAAGAGGAACTAAAGGGTCTCAAGACGATGTTTGCAAACATAGATACCGACAAGAGCGGTACAATCACCTACGATGAATTGAAAACTGGACTCGAAAAACTCGGTTCGAGGTTAACCGAAACCGAAGTTAAACAGCTCTTGGAAGATGTAAGGCGTGATTTTTTTCTCTTTTTTCCCCTTACACTGACCGGTTTTGGTTGGTTCGGTTATGATTAATTTGGTTAATATTCTCGGTTTAGGCTGATGTTGATGGGAATGGTACGATTGATTACATTGAGTTTATCTCGGCTACGATGAACCGGTACAGAGTCGAAAGAGAGGATAATTTGTTCAAAGCTTTTCAACATTTCGATAAAGATAATAGCGGGTAATATTCGATAACCGGTCTGTAATTGAATTGACAAACCATACTTAAACCGGATCAGTAACCAAATTATGATATGTGTTTGTAGGACTATTACGAGGCAAGAATTAGAAACAGCAATGAAAGAGTATAATATGGGAGATGATGCCATGATTAAGGAGATTATCTCAGAAGTTGATGCTGATAAAGTAAGTCTTATATATTTAATCACCAATTTAGAGTTCGATTAGCTTAATTAATTTTTTAAATTGTACAATGGTTTTTTTTTTTTTTTTTTTGTATTTTTTGAAAAGGATGGAAGTATCAATTATCAAGAGTTTTGCAACATGATGAGGACCTGCTCTAAATCATATCAGTCGAATTTGGCTAAATCAAATTGAGGACCAAAAGACTCTGTATATTTTTTTTTGTCTGGTATTTATTTTAATCTGTATATTTAGTACATAAATTTTCCAGTGTAATAAAATCCCTAATGATAGTATATATTCATATCAAAAAAAAAAAAAACAAATAATATACTCATAATTAATTTTAAAAATCTCAAATTTTATCATTCGTTTTGTAAAACTCTTTTGTAAAGCAATTTCAGTTAAGCAAGTATTAGCGCGAGGAACCATATTTGGGGATTTAGGGTTTCGTTCACTGTAAGGTAGTACAAAGTTTTGAGATTAATGATCGAATCAAGGCCTATGCGATTCCCTTTTCTCGAATTGAATCAGATCTGTCGAATCGCTTCAGCAACAGTTTGCTAGTCGCATTGCGTTTTGTCATGTACTCCCTGATTCTCCATGGAAGAAGGTTGGTCGTCGAGTTGCAGAAATGCCGTCGTTTGAGAGTTTCTTCAGATAAGATAAGGGAAAATGGATCTGCTTTTTCCAATTCCTTCTCCTCTGCAAGCTCTGCTGCAGATGCGACCCTTGAAGATGGTCGAAAAGGGAAGACTTTCACTGTCTCTTACCTCGTTGATTCGTTGGGTTTATCCACAAACCTCGCTGAATCGATCTCGAGGAGAGTCAGTTTCGAGGACAAGGGCAATCCGGATTCTGTTCTGAGTCTTTTTAGAAGCCATGGGTTCACAGATTCTCAGATCTGCGACATCATTACGGATTATCCACAGTTGCTTATAGCAGATGCTGAGAAATCTCTTGCTCCCAAGCTTCAGTTTTTACAGTGTAGAGGAGAAGCTACTACAACCTCTGAGCTCACTGAGATTGTTTCTTAAGTTCCTAAAATGTTGGGAATCAAAAAGGAAAAATCTATCAGCAGGTACTATGATTTCGTCAAGGAGATTGTAGAAGCTGATAAGAGTTTGGAGCACAAAAAGCTATGCCATTCTTCTCTGCGAGAGGGTAGTATGCAGGAGAATAAAATGAGAAATGTATTGGTTTTGAGAGAATTGGGTATGCCTCAGAGGTTGTTGTTCTCTTTGCTTATATCAAATACCCAAATTGTCTGTGGCAAAGAAAGATTTGAAGAATCCCTCAAGAAAGTTGTTGAGATGGGTTTTGATCCCAAAACTTCAAGGTTTATCCAAGCCCTACATGCTGTTTACCAATTGAGTGACAAAGCAATTCAAGAAAAGGTCGATGTCTATGAAAGGTTAGGATTTGCTGTGGGAGATGTCTGGAGATTTTCAAGAAGTAAGTAAACTCCGTTCAGTGGCGACGGTGTTTGGTATTACCGATCAAACTTTAATTGACAAGGAGCTGGTGCTTGAGTTGATGGCCATCTTAACCAAAGATTGTGTAACATGATCAAAGCTCTCATGTCCAAAGGGTTGCTCGGAATTGTAATCCCTCCAGTCTGGTCTGTCTCTACATGTTTAGTGGAACCTATACACAACTCCACTCCTGTGAATTTTGTTACATCCGACTGACTCAATTCCCTTGTCTACAAGTTTCTTAGTTGACATTTGTAACATTTTTCTTACGCTTGAAAGCAGAAACAAAGTAAAGCTTGTTATAAAGGTTTATGCTTTCCCAGAAGAAATATGTTTATGACTTTTGGTAAAGTCTCTGCATTTATAGGTTTCTCCAAACATATGCAAAGAGAAGATTTTTTTTATATTTCTGAATATCTCTGAGAAGAAGAAGATATTGAACTCCTCTGATATCTTTTTTTTTTTTCCTCTCCCACACCTGAGTTTTTGATTTTGCAATTTTAGGTTTCTGGAAGACTCTGAACACACTCATCGATCTCCATTAGTAAAGTTGTTTAATCATTTCAACTGCTCTGTAATCACATATCGGCATTGCCTTGTAATGTATTCTCTAATACTCTGCGGAAGAAGAAGATCTCTCGAGTTGAAGAAATGGCGTAATTTGAGTGTCCCAGTGAAGCTTATGGAAAATGCATTTGCTTTCTCCAATTCGTTTTCCTCTGCAGCAGATGTGAGTCCTCGTCAAGATGGTCGAATGAAGCGGTAAGGTGTTCACAGTCTCTTACCTCGTTGATTCTCTGGGTTTTACTAGAAAACTAGCAGAATCGATCTCAAGGATAGCCAGCTCCGAGGGAAAGGGAGATACTGATTCTGTTTTGAGTCTTCTTGAAAGTCATGGTTTTCAGATTCTCAGATCTCCAGCATCATAAGGACTTATCCTCTACTGCTTATAGCAGATGCTGAGAAATATTTTGCTCCCAAGCTTCAGTTTTTGCAGTCAAGAGGAGCTTCAAGCTCTGAGCTCACTGAGATTGTTTTAAAAGTTCCAAAAATGTTGGGAATGAAAGAGGACAAAACTATAAGCGTATACTATGATTTCGTCAAAGAGATTATAGATGCTGATAAGAGTTTTGAGTGCAAAAAGTTATGTCATTCTTCTCTGCGACAAGGTAGTGCACAGGAGAACAAAATCAGAGTTTTGAGAGAATTCAACCGTGCCTCAGTAAGTTCGAAAACAGAGTTTCAGTTTTTGGCATTGAGAGAAGAAAGAAACTTTGGGGCTTGAAGAGGTCTAGTGCGGTGGAATTTTGTTTAACTTTATTAACTTTGGGAAGATCAATGAAACAGTCTTTTATGTGATGTATCTAAATTTTGATTTCTTGTTCTTGAAAATTATGAACACAGGCATGAAGAAGAAGAGTTTATAACTTATAAAATCATGTTGAGCTGCTGCAATAAGACTTAAGATCATTGAGAAACAGTTAAACAATCAACAAAATAAAACGAATTTGAGATTGTTGCCACAACACCATACCACTCTAGGCTCCCATAAATCCTTCCTCCAACTCTAACCAAGTCAAACAAAGCACACTTGACCTCGGGATCAGCCTCGTCCCCGCGCAAGAAAACCGCTAGCTTCCCTTCGTATCCGGTCATCGCGGTGCCAGGAAACTTGATGTCAAGCGTCTTCCCATCACGACTCAACACTCTTCTCCATATGTTAACCTTTGTGTCAAGCCACATTATCCCACGCTGCACAAAGTAAACATAGAGCACATCTTCAACCACACACATACAACCAATCCCATCATCATCTTGAACCTCCATGACCACTTCTTTCAGGCCTTTTCTTGGATCGTATACAAAGAACCTCCTCTCTTCCACAATGTAAATCTTTTGCTCCACCGTCACACTTACTGAAGATCTGCATTGCACTTTCTCCTCCATAAATCCCCACTTTTGCGTTTTCAGGTCGAAAACTTCCACTTTAGTCTCTTCTTGACGCCCTCCCAAGACGTATATCTTCCCGTCGATCACACCTACTACAGGACGCGTTCTTGCAACCTTCATGCTTGGTCCTCGTGTTAACTCACCAGAGCGAGTGTCGAGGATCCATAAATCCGTGGTGTACACGAAAGATCTTCCTATGGAGTAGATCTTTGATCCCACAGTGACGTTGGAAGAAGAACGCATTACATCATGACAAGGGAATTGAGTTGGGAGCAATTGATAGTCAATGGTCGTCTTCTTCTTCTTCTTATTCTTCTTCTTGCTCCGACGTAGAGTGGACCAGTGACAGCTATTTTGGTAATGGCAGCAGAAGTAAACGGTGTCCTTGGGGAGGAAAGATCTCATACGGTTGAGCTCAGGGGAGCTAACAAGTGCCCTTAGGGTTTTGGAGACGCAAGAGACGTTTAAGAGATCGTTTCTCGGTACGTGGCGTAAACAGCCCAAAACGATGTCTTTGGGCAACGAAGAAAACGTGTGGTTAACTCCTTGCGGTGGCTTGTCGCCGGCGTTGGAGGCGGCTGGAGCTGGAATAGTCGTCATAGCTCTGTTTTCTAATTCAACCTAAACTCTATCAGGTATATATATATATAAGAAAAAAAAATATATATAAGAAAAAATATCAAAAAAGGAAAGAACTTTTTGATACAAAATTATTAAAATACAAAATTTAGTAACTAATGAAGATTGAAAGTTTGAAACCATAACCTAAAAATCCTTGAAGGAAAGATCTTTCTGCTACAAAACTAGTAAAAATGGTAAAATTCTCTATGCTCTGTTTTATTTCCAAAACAGAGCAATCACATGATCCATCACAAAGATCTTTACCATCATAGTCCTCCAATACAAGAGAAAACAAAGATACATAAACAGAACAAAACTAATCTCGTTAAGGTTGCTCACTGTTGTATTAAAGGCGACCTTTGAAGATAGACATCAATTCAGGAACAAGCTGCTTGCCATCATGCTTCCTCACATACAAATTCAAAAACTTGTCATCACTACTCGTCAAAACAGACGACAATGGAGGGAGTTTACCGGTTTTTCCGAGCAATCCTTGTGACATGAGAGCTTTGATTACGTTACACCTTGGCACAATCCTCTTCTCCAAGCTGTATCCAAGGACCTGAGGGATTGAAACCACAGCCTTTAGCGGCCAATTCATCTTCTTCACAAGAAACTCAGTCTTCTTCTTCACAGACTCTGAAGAATATCCAATGCACTGAGGAAAGCGCTTGACCATGGTCGAAAACTCGTCTCTGCTGAACCCTAGACCTAGAAACTCTTCAATGGAGTTGGTTACCTTCATCTCCGAGTATATCAGAAGAGAAGGCCACTTCTTGAAAGCCGTCCACACATCCTCCACAGAAAAGCCTAAGCTTTTGTAGATTTCGATTTTCCCTTGCGTCGTTTTGTCGGTGAACCCGTAAACAAGGCGCAGAGCATTGACGAACTTCAAGGTGTTGGGCACAAAACCCATCTCAACAACCTTCTTGAGTGATTCTGCAAACTTCTCTTTGCCACAAACAAGTTGGGAATCGGATGTGAGCATTGAGAACAAGAGCTTCTGAGGCATGCCGAGTTCTCTCAAAGCTGATATGTTTCTGATTTTGTTCTCGTGTGCACTACCCTGTGGCAAAGAAGAGCGACACAACTTCTTGTACTCGAGACTCTTATCAGCTTCTATAACCTCTTTGACGAAATCATAGTACACGCTGGTAGCTTTTTCCTTTTTGATTCCCAATATTTTGGGAGCTTTTGTGAGAATCTCAGTGAGCTCAGAGGTTGTAGCTCCTCCTCTAGACTGCAAAGACTTCAGCTTGGGAGCAAGAGATTTCTCGGCATCAGCCATAAGCAACTGTGGATAAACCGTGATGATGTCGGAGATCTGAGAATCTGTGAATCCATGGCTTCTAAGGAGAATGAGAACAGAATCAGGATTTCTCTTATCCTCGAAAGTGACTTTCTTTGAGATCGATTCAGCGAGTTTTGCAGTTAAACCAAATGAATCAACGAGGTAAGAGACAGTGAAAGTCTTGCCTTTTCGACCATGGATCAGAGCTGCAGCAGCACTAGAAGATGAGAGGGAATTGGAAAAAGCAAAGAATGGGTTTTGATTTTGCGCTGCAGATATCAAATAACGACATTTCTGCAACTCGACCAACCTTCTTCCATGGAGTATCAGAGAATACATGACACACGCAAATGCAATTACTGAATCGGAGAGTAGCAGAAAATTCAAAGACTGTAGAAGCGATTGAGATTTGAGAGCGGGGAAGAAAAATATCGAATCGCCCAGATTTCTACTAACGAGCGGAGAAGAAAAAAAAACTCACTCATCGATCAATGATTCATACTTCGAGTGACGATTGCTATGACTGTTCGACTTTCCGCTTCACCCAGAATAACCAAAAGTCGCCGGAAAACGAAAATAGGATTTATCTAGCAAAAAGGACTTGAGAGTTGAGACATCAGAGAGTTTTTGTTGCTTCTGGGATTCGATCCCTGATTCATCGTTAAACAAAATATAAAAAAATTTGTAACTGCTTGGGTTCGAACCACCTACCTAATACCTAATTTACCTAAAGACATTTTGTGTGGGCACTCTCTCTCATTCACTACAACTACAAAAAAGCTTGGGAACGGAAAAAATAAAGAGTCTCGGGTGTTATTTACATGGTCAGTAGACTCAGTACATACTGAAATCAGACAATCGATAGATGATCCAAATTACATGGGTTTTTAAAACATTGAACATTTTGGTAAAAAAAAGAAAAACAAGAAATAGTGTTTAAACTTCAAGGGTCCAGACGATAAAAGGTCACCAAAAAATCAGAAAATACTGATTCACATGTCCCCTTTGGCTATTTGGCTACAAACCACAGAGACTAAGAGATTCAAAACTTACAAAGTCAGAGATTCTAAACAGTTGGGATCTGGATTAGAGAAGTCTAAAATTGACACTTCATTCTTGGACAAGCCTTATGATCAGTAAAGCAATATCTCTGGTGAAAGATAGCCATCAAGTCAGCCACATTGTGATTCATCACGTACCTGTTCAAGAAAGCTTGATCGGTAATCGCAAACACCCATGAAATTGAAGGGAGTTTGCTTCCCTTTCCGAGCAAACCTTTTGACTTGAGAGCTCTGATTACGTTAGACCTTGGCACAATCCTCTTCTCCATGCTATATCCAAGTACCGTAGGGGTTTGAAGCCACAGCCTTTAGTGGCCAATTCATCTGCTTCACCACAAACTCAGTCTTCTCCTTCACTGTCTCTGCAGAGTATCCAATACACTGAGGATGGATGGTGCTTGACCATCGTCGTGAACTCGTCTCTGCTGAATCCTAGGCCTATAAATGCTTCCATGGAGTTCAATATCTTCTTCTCTGAGACTATCAGAAACTGAGGCCACCTCTTGAAAATCGGCCATACATCCTCCACAGAAAAGCCTAAACTTGGATTTTTCCTTGTATTGTTTTGTCGGTGAACCCGTAAACAAGACACAGAGCCTGGACAAACTTTAAGGAGCTGGGAACAAAACCTATCTCTACAACCTTCTTGAGCGATTCTTCAAACCTTTCTTTACCACAGCAGATATCACGATGATCGGAGATGAGCAATGAGAATAACAGCTTCTGAGGCATGCCGAGTTCTCTCAAAGCTGATATGTTTCTGATTTTGTTCTCCTGTGCACTACCCTCTGGCAAAGATGAATGACATAAAGTTTCAAACTTGGAACTCTTATCAGCTTCTACAATCTCCTTGGCGAAATCATAGTATCTGGTGATAGCTTTTTCCTTTTTGATTCTCAAGATTTTTGGAACTTTTGAAAGAATCTCAGTGAGCTCAGAGTTTGAAGCTCCTCTGGACTGCAAAAACTGGAGCTTGGGAGCAAGAGATTTCTCAGCATCTGCCATAAGCAATCGTGGATAACCCGTAATGATGTGGGAGATCTGAGAATCTGTGAATCCATGGCTTGTAAGAAGACTCAGAACCGAATCTAGATTTCCTTTGCTCTCGAAGTTGGCTTTTCTAAAGATCGATTCCGCGAGTTTTGCAGTCAAACCAAATGATTCAACAAGGTAAGAGACTGTGAAAGTCTTCCCTTTTCTAACATCTTGAAGAGGACTCATATCAGCAGCACTAGCAGAGGAGAAGGAATTGGGAAAAGCAAAGAACACATTTCGACTTTGCAACTGGACCAACCGTCTTCCATGGAGTATCAGAGAATACATGACAGACGCTAATGCAATTACTGAAACCGGAGAGGAGGAGAAGACGCAGAAAATTGAAGAAAGACTCACTCTTCGATCAGTGATTCAACACTTGAGTGACGATTGCTATGAATGTTCGACTAATCGAGTTTCCGCTTCAGAATCAAAAATCGCCGGAAAACAAAAATCAGGTTTATCAGCAAGCAAAAAAGACTTCAGTATCAGAGAACCGATAGAGCTTTGTTGCTTCGGTTAACAAAATGAAAATGGTATAGAGAGTTTAAAATCCATTAGCTTTTTCAAAATTAGGGTTAACAAAATGGTTCGATCGGTTAACAAAATGAAAACGGTATAGAGAGTTTTGTAACCGCTTCGGTTTTGAATCACTCACCTAAACCGAATCATCCGATTTAGAACCGAATCCAACTTTGTAAAACCAAACAAAATTAACCCATAATGCGTGCGACAGTTGCACAAAACATAATTTTTATAATTCACAAGATTATAACAAGTACAAAACAATAGTTATTATATGATACAAAAGTAAAAAGATGGAGATAAGGGCTATATAATGAGAAAAATTATGTTTTGGACATTCGCTCTTTTTTTTTTGGTTTAGCTTTTTCAAAAAATGGTTAATTTGTTAGAAACAAATCCCTACTACGCTCAAGCCGGAAGCTTTGGCTCTACGCTCAGTCAGTTTTGCTGGAAACAAAAAACCATTAAGAGATCATTGAGAGAGCTAAACAGAGAGAACTTTTCACATATTCAAAAGAGGGTTACTGAGGCTTACTGTTTGTTACAAGTTGTGCAGGTACAAGCTCTTCAGATGCCTTCGCAACAATTATATGACCAAGAGAAAACGCTTCACGACCGATGGAACTTCTTGAGACATATTGAGGAGAGCTATTTTAAGCAAAAGTCAAGAATCAATTGGCTTAAAGAAAGAGATCTTAACAAAACCTTTTTCCAGAGGATAGCGCAGACTAGAGTGAGTTATAACTCGATTAGTCCTTCATGTTACCTTCAGGTGACACCATCTCGGACCCTCTGGAAATGAGCTTGCATGCCATAAATCATTTAAAGTCGATCTTGGGGCCCTCGGTTTTGCCTCTCCCCCCTCTTCCCTCTCCACTTAGCTGGTTCCAGTCTCTTACCCCTTTCAGATGCTCCCCAGAACAACAACGAGCCATGATCAGTTTGCCTGTGGTGGAGGAATTAAAAAGAGTCATGTTTAAACTTAACCCAAACAAGTCATCGGGTCCTGATGGTCTTACCTCTGGGTTCTATAAGGCTGCTTGGGATACTCCAGGACTTGAAGTAACCTCATCGATCAGTCATTTCTTCTCATCCTCCTTCATGCCCTCGTCAACAAACTCAACCATTCTCATTCTCGTCCCAAAGTGCCCTGGTGCCTCTAAGATTTCCGATTACAGGCCCATCTCGTGCTTAAACACTCTCTACAAAGTTGTTTCCAAGCTGCTTGTCTCTCGTCTAAAGCCTATCCTCCCCTCCTTGATCCTCCCTAACCAAACTGCTTTTGTAAAAGACAGACTAGTGGAGAATACAGTTCTGGCCAGCGAACTAGTCAACGGTTACCATAAAAGCAAAGGTCCCAAGAGAATAACAATCAAAGTGGACATTGCTAAAGCGTTTGACAGTGTTTCTTGGGATTTTCTCTTTAACTGCCTAGAAGGACTGTCAATCTCTGACCAATTTCTACACTGGCTAAAATCCTGCATCTGCACTACGAACTTCACTATTGGCTACAATGGGATGGTACAAGGTTATTTCAAAGGAAAAAGAGGACTTAGGCAGGGAGATCCTCTATCTCCCTACTTGTTTGTCATTGCTATGAATTGCTTATCGGTTATGCTAAATAAGGCGGCTGAGGAAGGAAAATTCAATTATCACCACAAATGCAGTGCTTCTAAATTGACTCACCTTTGCTTCGCTGATGACCTCCTCATCTTCATGGAGGGATCTCTAGAATCCATCCAGAACGTACTTCAGGTCCTACAAGAGTTCCATCTGCGCTCAGGCCTAGCTGTAAGTGTCCAGAAATCAAGTTTCTTTGCCTCTGGACTCACCCAACAAGAGTGTGACCTGATCAAATTCACCACCGGAATGCCACAAGGGTCCTTGCCGGTACGCTACCTGGGAGTCCCTCTTTGTACCAAAAAGCTGGGTATTATCAATTGTGAAGTGCTAATTCAATAGGTTAAGACTCGGATTACCTCTTGGAGTGTGTAATCTTTGTCTTTTGCCGGGAGACTGCTCCTTATCAAAACGGTGATTGCCGGAATCTCCACGTTTTGGTGTTCCACGTTTATCCTTGCAAAATCCTGCATAAAAAGAATAAACTTTCTCTGTAGTTGCTTCCTCTGGAAAGGAAACTTAGAAGGACATCACTCTGCAAGGGTCTCGTGGTCATCTATAACACAGTCAAAAGAAGCGAGAGGACTAGGAATCAAAGACTTATCTATTTGGTACCCCAGAGATGGCAACAATGGCGAGCCTATTTCGTAATGAGAGATGGCTTATGCCTCCTGCAAGATCGGAAAACCAAGTCAGCCTATATATCCACCTTACTACTCTCGTCATAACTGTTCACCAGGATGTATTTGAATGGGAAATCGATGGAAAAATCTCAGGAAAATATAGTACAGGACAGGTATACAGAAACTCAAGTGGTACCTTGGGAAAAAGCGGTATGGAATGTTGGAGGAATCCCTAGGCACAGCTTTCTCACTTGGCTCTTTGTGCTGGATCTCTGCCCGACGAGGGATCGGGTATTTGGTTGGGGTCTTCAAAAGGACTTGAATTGTCTGCTCTGTAACTCGGGAATTGAAAGCCGTGACCATTTACTGTTTGATTGCCCTTTTAGCTGGTCGATTTGGAGTCATATGGCGAGGAGATGTAACTTGCAACCGGCGCGTAGCTGGATGAACTCAATCAACCAGATGCAAACTCTATCGGGTGGAAAACTGTTGAAGAGACTAACACTGATTGCTTGGCAGGCTTCAATATACTGGATATGGCTAGAGAGGAATGAGAGATTGCATCGCCAAATCTTCTTAGCAACGGACTCAATCACTACTCAAATTGACAGACAGATAAGAAACAGGATAGCAAGCTTCAGAGATGGAAACCCAGGTCTTGCTTCTAAACTGCTGCAATTGTGGCTGTCTACGAGGAGATGAAAGTCAGATTCTGCATCGGTTCTTCTTCCCTTCCTTGGTTCTCACGTCAAAAAATTCTGAATTGCCTCTTCTTTTTGGTTTGGGCTTATTACTATGGGCTGGTTCAATTTTAGATCATATTAGTCATCTAGGCTTATGGGCTTCGGCCGAAAACAAACTATAGCATTTGGGCTTGTAATATTTTTCTTTGTCTGCATTAATTAAGTAAGCCTTTGGTCAAAAAAAAACAAAAAAACAAAACCATACTACATTCAATAGTATTTTTCTCACACGAAAATAAAAGGGCAGACATAATGAAAATAATTATGTCTTTGTGTTTAAGCTAAAAAAATTGACATTTTTGTATCATCAAATTCTAGATAGTGTAATCTATAGTTCAACTATTGATGATATATTTTCGCTTTTGTTTATCGTAAATACAGTAAAGTAAAACTAACAAAAATATTACACATGAATAATCTATGATTTTTAAACAAGTTAAATTTTCAAGATCAGATTACCTTTTCTCTGTTCATTAACTTATAATTTATTTTCGATTAATAGAACTATATTGGGTTTTGTGCAAAACAACCCTTAAACTAAATTCTTTTTGCAAATCAAACCCTCAATTTAAAGTTTTGCAAATCAAACCTCTGAAGTCAAAATAACCCCGCAGTATAGGACGTCTCTATATTTGTGACAAAATTTAAAATGATTTTTTTGCAAAAAAACTCGCGAACTATTTGTTTTGCAAATCTAACCCTCAACTTAAAAAATATGCAAATCAAACATGTAAAGTCAAAAGTCACTGCTAAAATGGACTTATATGTATTTGTCCTTAACTACAAACGTTGACTTAAAACGTCATAACATTTATAATATTTTATCTATTTTTATTAAAAATAATTAAAAAAATAATTCAATATTCATTCTCATTTTCCTCTATCAGTAAGGAGTTTATGGTTATGATTTTTAACCAAATTCCAAAAACTATACTGTAACCAATCCAGAAAATCAAAATTGAACCAACTTACTCGCAATATAATTACTTGAAGATCTGAAGTCCTATATCTTTATGAGCATCTCTCGAATAATTATATTGCGAGTAAATTGGTTCTTATTTTTGTCTCTTCATCATCATTAGCTAATGAGATTTTGAAGAAAAGAAACAACTTACTCATGATAAAATTATTCGAGATAAATTTATTAATAAGAAGAGAAAGAGAAGAGAAATTGAAGATTAAAGTTTTTTGTTTATATTTTTTTAATTTACTTTTAATAAAAATGGTTAAATAATATAAATGCCAAGACGTAATTAAGTCAACATTTGTAGTCAAGGACAAATACATATACGTCCATTTTAGCAGTAACTTTTGATTTTACAGGTTTGATTTGCATATTTTTTAAGTTGATTTGCAAAAAAAAATAGTTCGCGGTTTTTTTTGAAAAAAAAAAAACCATTTTAAATTTTGTCACAAATATAGAGATGTCCTATATTGCGGGGTTATTTTGACTTCAGAGGTTTGATTTGTACAACTTTAAATTAAGGGTTTGATTTGCAAAAAGAATTTAGTTTAAGGGTTGTTTTACACAAAACCCAACTATATACTATATCATGATATCATCTTTTTAAGATTAAAACTGTAAACAAATCTGTAAAAAAAACATATCTGGTCGTAGCCAGGATATCCTTTAGTAAAACAAAAACAAGGTATGTATGCATGTCAATCATTACATTTGCGGTTTTCTTAACTATCTCTATATATCTTAAATTAAAAATGGTATTTTCTTCTAATTTTTGGTCAACAGTTTCCCTACCTAAAACGGTTTAGAAATCAATTGGCATTTTCTATTTATTAACACAAAATGACAAAACATTTATTTGAAAAAAAGACAAAAACTAATACGGAAAAACCAATATTATAATATAATACTTACTTAATTTCTTTCTTTTTTCTGTCCTCTGCCAATTTGCTATAATTTCAATTAATGATTTATATAGTTTGATATGTTGTTCATTCCGCATAAATCCAATCAAGCCAGAAACAAATTGATGTACATTGTACACATCAATTCAGTCAAATGAGATTTTTCTTTCCCAAAATTCGAACTTTTTTTTTTTGTTTTAAATTCTTTGAAACAAAATATTACAATCCAGACAGAAACTACAACCACCTTGACATTAATATTAATACAAAAAAGATTGCAAAAGCTAAACGCATGAAATTTGGGTGGGATCTTAAGATAAGGAGATGCATGGCGAGCACAGTCAATTTGGAGGAGTCAAATGCTTCTTCAAATTCTCTATATGTGCTCCAAGTGCCTCAATTTTACCTGTTAATTAGCATTACAATGATTATTATATCAAATTCTAAATATAATACTCTAATTAACTGGTTATATACCTTTTTGAAAGATTAAATGTTGACACCAAGCAGACAAACACTCCTCAAGCTCCATTTTCTCCCTCTCTGCACGTCGCTTCTGCTCATTCAATATCATTTCTCGGCGACGCAAAGCACTCAGCCGCCACTATATATTCATATTTAATATTATGAAATTATGTAAAAATATAGAAGTAAGAAGAGTGAAAGTAGTACAAAATATTATATAAACGTACATGGAGCTCCCTCGCTCGCTTCACAAGATAGTCAACATACAGACGCTTCTTCCACCTTGACTTTTGAGACGCAATACGGTGCGAAACTATGCTGCAATATTGCGTATTAAAACAAAGTTAACGTAGGAGGTTGATATTTACATATTATCGCAAGATAATTTAAAAAGAAAAAATTGAAAATGATGTAACCGAACCGTCTGAGCTTCTCAGGGTCCATGGCAGGGTCCAAATTCTGACGCAGACGAACGGTGAAACCAGGCTCTACTTCGTAGCTGATGTAACCTGCTTTATTCACTCCCTCTTGACTACCACTATTTGACACTCTCGACGACAAACTTGGCTTAGTCATGTAGCTCTTGTTGTTGTAATGAAACCAATGTGAGTACTGAATACTAGTCGAGTTTTCTATTTATAGTAGTAAAATACATGTTATTTACCCCATTTGCCCTTTCTAAATTATGAGAATAGATTTGACCAATACATTATCGCCACTTGTTATCCTTATCAAGATTGCCAATTGTACAAAATGTACCAGTCATACAGAGCAGCAAATTTTATAAACTGTACCATGCATTTTCTATGTTTTGTATATTTAAACTATTATCAAAATTCCAAAAGGTATATCACACCGGGTTTTTAAAGGGTTCTTAATATTTTTAGAAAGTATTCAAAATTATTTCTTTTTTTTTGACAAATCTTATCATAGTACTGCATATCTTGTAAAGTAGTATATTTTGATTTCAAAATTGTAAATGCTTATACGGAAAGTAAATCCAATGAGTACAATGTATACAAAAAAAAGGAGAAATAAACATATTTGCCAGCAAAACCATATCAGCTGAATCTATACTATTAATTACTCCAGCTGGATATTGTTATAGTTGATTTTGTGAATGTTAACGTGGTGTTTTCTATAAAATAATTGGCGAAACGGACGCTCTCCACAAAATGTTAAAAGCTAAATTTTGTGTACTGCATTTGACCACGTGGATATAGATCTTTGTTTTCGTTTGATTTGAATACATGGATAAAAGATTTATATGTTGGGATTTTCATAAGCCTAAAATTTACTTTGAGTTATAATATTGCATAATATGGTCTTTTATTCCTATATTTATACTAAAGTATAAATGGGATGCCTTATTTTTTTTTATTTTTTTTTATTTTATTTTTTTTTGTTTTTTTTTTGGATGCCTTATGTTCATGTGTGCTATAAAGGAAGAAGAAGAAAAAACCATAGTAATAATAATAAAATACTGAAGTGTCTATAAGAAAAATACTATAAGGAATAATGTGGTGAATTAGATAGAAAGATCAATAAGTAGTTTCACCAACTTTTCATTGATGTTACTGCGAAGTTAAAAAGAGCACGATGTTTCTTAGAAGGATGAATTATCCAATTTCAGATAACCTTGTAGCTCACTTTTTCGAAACTCGAAAGTCTATGACTATGATGATGATGGAACATTGTGGATGACAAGGAATATGATAAGCTCCATGTGAAACTTAGTGGTTTAACTGCTTAAAATGAATAGTTGCCAAGTAACTCCACTTCAAACATTTAAAGAATAAATATAATCCAAAGTCTAAAGACCCAAGATTCAATGTGCGGGCTTACACCTAGACCTAGTGTATAATAATGATTAATGAGTCCTAATGATATGTGACAACGTACCATAAGTTCACAAGAATGTATAAACTCAAAGTAGTACTGGTATGGACAAAGAATGTTTATTAGTTTATTTATGTTCTACTTTGATTACATTACACCTTGGCACAATCCTCTTGCTAGTACCTGAGGGAACAAAGCCGTAGGCCATAGCCTTTAGTGGCCAATTCATCTTCTTCACCACAAACTCAGTCTTCTTCTTCACCGACGCTGCAGAATATGCAATGCACCGAGGAAAACGCTTATACACACTAAGGTCATTATATTAAAAAAAAAAGCACAGTGATTACAGAAAAACATGCTTCACTCCAATGATTACAAAAGCTTACACAACCATGATACCAGAGTTATCAAAAAAAAAACCATTAAAGAGTCTTCGAGCTTCTTCATTTTTACCAACATGGAATGGATAATAATGATTAATGAGTCCTAATGATAAGTGAAAGCTGATATCCTTAGACAATGTATCATAAGTTCAGAAGAATGTGTATGTAACTCAAACTACTGCTGATATTAACAAGAATGTTTATTAGTTTATCTATGTTTTGCAAAAATACTTATTAAAGAGATATGTGTGTTCTTTGTGCTTTTGAGACTTTGTGCTATCAAAAACACTTTCCACAAGGTCACCCAATACAAAAACAGAGTTTGTTTAAACTTCAAGGGTCCAGACGATAAAAGGTCACCAAAAAATCAGAAGATACTGATTCACATGTCCCCTTTGGCTATTTGGCTACAAACCGCAGAGACTAAGAGATTCAAAACTTACAAAGTCAGAGATTCTAAACAGTTGGGATCTGGATTAGAGAAGTCTAAAATTGATAAATAATAGCAAGACACTTCATTATTGGACAAGCCTTGTGATCTATAAAGCACTATCTCCGGTGAAAGATAGCCATTAAGTCAGCCACAAGCTTCTTGTCATCGTGCTTCCTCACGAACCTGTTTAAAAATGATTCATCGGTACATACCAAGACAGACGAAATCAAAGGGAGTTCACTTCCTCCATCTCCGAGCAATCCTTTGGACATGAGAGCTTTGATTACGTTAGACCTTGGCACAATCCTCTTCTCCATGCTGTACGAAAGTACCTGAGGTAACGAAACCACAGACTTTAGTGGCCATTTCATCTTCGTCACCAGATACTCAGTCTTCTTCTTCACCGTCTCATCAGATAATCCAATGCACGGAGGATAGCATTTGACCATCATCGTGAACTCGTCTCTGCTGAATCCTAGTCCTAGAAATGTCTCCATGGAGCTCAATATCTTCACCTCCGAGTATATCAGAAAAGAAGGCCACTTCTTGAAAATCGCCCATACATCTCCCACAGCAAATCCTAACCTTTCATAGGCATTGACCTTTTCTTGAATTGCTCTGTCACTCGATTGGTAAACAGCACGTAGGGCTTCGATAAACTTTGAGGTGGTCGTGGTCGGATCAAAACCCATCTCGACGACCTTCTTGAGGGATTCTTCAAACCTTTCTTTGCCACAGACAATTTGGGTATCTGATATAAGCAAGGAGAATAACAACCTCTGAGGCACGCCCAACTCTCTCAAAACCAATACATTTCTCATTTTATTCTCCTGCTTACTACCTTGCTGCAGAGAAGAATGACATAGCTTTTTGTGATTGAAACTCTTATCAGTTTCTATAATCTCTTTGACGAAATCGTAGTATCTGCTGATAGTTTTCTCACCTTTCTTTCCCAAGACTTTCGGAACTGTTGAAACAATCTCTGTGAGCTCACAGGTTGAAGCTCCTCTGGACTGCAAAAACTGAAGCTTGGGAGCAAGAGATTTCTCAGCATCTGCTATGAGCAATAGTGGATAATCCGTAATGATGTCGGAGATCTGGGAATCTGTGAAACCATGGCTTCTAAGAAGACTCAGAACAGAATCTGGATTGCCCTTGTTCTCCAAACTGACTTTCCGAAAGATCGATTCCGCGAGTTTTGTGGTTAAACCCAGAGAATCAACGAGGTAAGAGACTGTGAAAGTCTTCCCTTTTCGACCATCTTGAAGAGGACTCAAATCTGCAGCAGAGGAAAAAGCAAAGAAGGCATTTTGATTTTGCGCTGCGCATCTCAAATGACGAACTTTCTGCAACTCGACCAACCTTCTTCCATGGAGAATCAGGGAATACATAACGGAACCAGCAAATGCAATTACCGAAACCGCAGAGTAGGCAGAAGCAGCAAAATTCTAACAACGTAGAAGCGATTGAGAGCGAACTATATCATCTATTTCATCTATTTCAGACTTGGATGATAAAGTCTCGAGATTTCTACAAACGAGCGTAGAAGAAAGACTCACTCATCGATCAGTGATTCATACTTGGAGTGACGATTGGTATGACTGTTTCGACTCTCCGAGATTCCGCTTCTTCACCCAGAGAGTAACCAAAAGTCGCCGGAGAACGAAAATAGGGTTTATCAGCAAAAGACTTCAGAAATCGGAGAGCTTTTTGTAACTGCTTGGATTCGAACCACTTACTTAATACCTTACAGACATTTTTGTGAGTAAATTAGTAAATTACCCAAAACAAAAGCTTGGCACTTGGCAGTAAAATTGTCATCTTTTGATGGTAACTATATCGAGTAAATCCATAATTTCATATCATATGAATTATCAAAACCAGATCATAAATGTTGTATAGAAACGAAAAAAGGAGTTAAGAGTAAACATCCTCCTAATTTATACCAACATTGAATGGATGATAATAATTTATGAGTCCTAATGATGTGATATTAGCTTTTTCAAGTGCCTTTGTGACATCATCCGAGACAATGTACCATAATCAAAATCCAAATCACTTTTAATCCATTTTACAGTGATGCTCCTCCTCTGTTTCTAGAGAGTGAAAGATGTTGAAAACACTACCGGAGAAGTAGATGACGACTGATAAAAAAAACTTGATCACATTTGGAGTTGAATGTTGTAGTTTTCCTTACAAACGTTTTCTTTCGAGTTGTAGCTTTCTAAAATTTGGAAAGACTATTTGACGTTAGATAGTCTTTCACAAAACTAAATGGTATGTGGGAAAGGAGCAGCAGTAGTAGAAATTCAGATTTAGGAGTAGCTTTGTTAAATGTGGAGAGGAGAGCCACATAGAGTAAACGAGGATGTGGCAGAGATATTTGGTCTTAACGAGACAATTATAATNTTGAAAAAAAAAAAAAAAAAAAAAAAAACGAGACAATTATAACAAGTACAAAACAGTAGTATTTATGTGATACAGAAACAAAAAGATGGAGATAAGGGGATACATAATGAGAAAAATTATGTTTAGGACTGTCCTATGTTCGCTTTTTTTTTTTTTTGCCCTTTAGCTTTTCCGAAAAATGGTTAATCTGTTAGAAACAAAATCCGACAGTCAATAGTATTTCTCTCATACGAAAATAAAAATATTAAGATAAGGGCAACATAATAAAAAGAATTATGTCTTTGTGTTTAAGCTAAAGAAATTGACATTTTGGTATCATCAAATTCTAGATAGTGTAATCTATAGTTCAACCATTGATGATATAGTTTCGCTTTTATTTATCGTATATACAGTAAAGTAAAACTAACAAAAATATTACACATGTATAATCTATGAATTTTAAACAAGTTAAATTTTTCAAGATCAAATTACCATTTGTCTATTCATTAACTTATAATTCCTTTTCCACTAATAAAACTACATACAGATTAAAACCGTAAACAAATCTGTAAAAGAATATATCTGGGCGTATCCAGGATATCTTCTGTAGGTAGGTATAGCGTTTTCTTAACTCTCTATATATCCTTTTATTTCTTAAATTAAGAATGGTATTTTCTTCTCTTTTTTTTGGTCAACAGTCTCCCTACCTAAAACGGTTTAGAAATCAATTGGCATTTTCTATGTATTAACACAAACGACAAAACTATAATTTGAAAAAACGACAAAAACTATTACAGAAAAAAAAAATTTAATATAAAACTTACTTAATTTCATTTCATTTTTTTTTTCTGTACTCCGCCAATTTACTATAATTTCAATCAAGGATTTATAATTCGATATGTTGTTCATTCCGCGTAAATCCAATCGAGCCATAAACAAATTGATGTACATTGTAGACATCAATTCGGTCAAATGACACTTTTCTTTCCCAAAATTTGAACTTAATTTTTTTTTTTTAAAAAATTCTTCGAAACAAAATATTACAATCCAGACAGAAACTACAACCACCTTAACATTAATATTAATACAAAAAAAAAAAGACTGCAAAAGCTAAACGCATGAAATTCAGGTGGGATCTTAAGATAAGGAGATGCATGGCGCGCACAGTCAATTTGGAGGAGTCAATTGCTTCTTCAAACTCTCCATCTCTTTTATAAGCGCCTCAATTTTACCTGTTAATTAGCATTTTAATGACTATTATATCAAATTTTAAATACAATACTCTAATTAAATGGTTATATACCTCTTTGGAAGATTAAATGTTGACACCAAGCAGACAAACACTCCTCAAGCTCCATTTTCTCCCTAGCTGCACGTTGCTTCCGCTCACTCAATATCATTTCTCGGCGACGCAAAACACTCAACCGCCACTGTATATTTACATTTAATATTATGAAATTATGTAATAAGAAGAGTGAAAGTAGTACAAAATATTATATAAACATACATGGAGCTCCCTCGCTCGCTTCACAAGATAATCAACATACAGACGCTTCTTCCACCTTGACTTTTGAGATGCAACACGGTGCGAAACTATGCTGCAATATTGCGTATTAAAACAAAGTTGACGTAGGAGGTTGATATTTACATATTATCGCAAGATAATTAAAAAAGAAAAAAATGAAACTGATGTAACCGAACCGTCTGAGCTTCTTAGGGTCCATGGCAGGGTCCAAATTCTGACGCAGGCGAATGGTGAAACCAGGCTCTACTTCGTAGTTGATGTAACCTGCTTTCTTCTCTCCCTCTTCGCTACCACTATTTGACACTCTCGACGACAAGCTTGGCTTAGTCATGGAGTTCTTGTTGTTGTAATGAAACCAAGGTGAGTATTGACTACTATAGTCGAGTTTTCTATTTTTATAGCGAGTAAAATACATGTTATTTACCCTATTTGCCTTTCTAAATTATGAGAACATATTTGACCAATGCATTATCGCCACTTGTTATCCTTATCAAGATAAGATTACCAATTGTACAAAATGTATCAGTCATACAGAGCAACAAATTTTATAAATTATACCATGCATTTTCTATGTTTTGTATATTTAAACTATTATCAAAATTCCAAAAGATATACCACACTCGGTTTTTTAAAGGGTTCCTAATGTTTTTAGAAAGTATTCAAATTTATTTCCTTTTCTGACAAATCTTATCATAGTTGATAGTACTCGCGCATATCTTGTAAAGTAGTATATTTTGCTTTCAAAATTGTAAATGCTTACTAGTAGCCAACCTGCGCAGTAGCGCAGAGTTATGTTTTTTTATCTTTTCAATTTAGTTTTATTTTGTTACCCGATCTGATTAATTAACAGATTCGATTTCTGATTTGACTGCATGGAGTTACATTTTTATCTTTTCAATTTAGTTTTGTTTGGTACTCGACCCGATCAATTCACAAATTCAATAGATTCAATTTCTGATTTGACTAAACCATCTGCATTGTTTTAAGTTCCTGACCCAATCAATTAATAGATTCTACTTATGGTCTAACCATTCATCAGTTTGTTTTAAGTTATTATTCTTGTATCCAAACAGTTTTTCTCTCTTATTCTTGTATCCGAACAGTTTTTTTTTCCTATTCTTGTATTCAAACATTATTAAAATGTACTTCTCAATTAGTAGTAGTATATAGATAGATAGATATGGACAATAAATCCACCGAGCACAATGTATACAAAAAAAAAAGAGAGAAATAAACATATTTGCCAGCAAAACAATATCAGCTGAATCTATACTATTATTTACTCCAGCTGGATATTGTTATAGTTGATTTTGTGAACGTTAACGTGGTGATTTCTATAAAATGATTGGCGAAACGGACGCTCTCTACAAAATGTTAAAAGCTAAGTTTTGTGTACTCCATTTCCATTTGACCACGTGGATATAAATCCTTGCTTTTGCTTCATTTGAATACATGGATAGAAGATTTATATGTAGGCTGCACCTCCTCTATAGATTATTTTGGGCTTTTCGATAAGCCTAAAATTTACCTTGAGTTATAAAAAAGAAGTTGTGTATTGCATAATATGGTCTTTTATTCCTATAATTATACATCCACTGCTTGGATTCGAACCACATACCTAATACCTACAGACTTTTTGTGGGCACTCTCATAATCATTCACNAACCCCAAAAAAAAAAAAAAAAAAAAAAAAAAAAAATCAATCCTCTCCTTCTTTGCGGCACATGGATACAGAAAAGGGAAATTTGGTAAAAAGGGATAAAAAAACTCTCCTCTTGTCCACATAACTTTCTTTATCATATTTTGTCCTAATACACTTTATAATGCTAAATTTGCCAAATTTAGCCCTCAAAAAAGATATTAATATATTTTTAACACTATACAGAAATCATATTATTTAAAAAAAAAAAAATGGAGAGTTATTAGATTAATATTCTCAAAAATAATTCTAATTTGAAAACTAAACCTTGTTTTAAAATTAACCTTTTCAATAAGTGAAAAAATAATAAAACCATTATCAGTTTTTGGAATTAATAATGAGATAGAAACAATTTTTTAATTAAAATTTAGAGGAAAATCTTAAATTTATATTAAATAATAGTTTAGATTTTAGATGTACCAGAAATATAGATTTTTGAAAAACAATAAAATATATTTCAATATATAGTTATATTTGGATATACATATATTATTTACAAAATATAGTAAAATTTA
>OVBJ01001044.1:0-35480 GCA_900406535.1 Noccaea bulbosa | reverse complement strand
AAAAAAAAAAAAAAAAAAAAAAAAAAAAAAAAAAAAAAAAAAAAAAAGGTATACAAATCATCAAATAATAATAACTATAACTATATATTCCGGAATATAAAGGCAGAAAAAATCAAAGAGGAAAGAGGGAAGAAAAGGAAAAAGGCTAGAGACCCCACTGTACAATGTTAAGTAACTGACTACAGTTCCATATATGTTACATGTCTTAACGATTCGATCGCTTTTTCTTCTAGAAGGCAGGGCGAAAAACATCCCAGTTACTTTATGAATAAGAAAAGGAAAAAATATTGATGTATTGGTAGATTCTTATACTGCGGACCTGATAAATACTGAAGGTGTGTATCGACATGGTGCCTTCAAAATCTTACATTGGATCCCAATTCTCATACTTTCTCTAGGACTCTAGCTTCCTGCGGCATTGTGGTTTGGGTATTTGTTTCGCTTTGTCGCCACTGTTGACATGGCTAGTATGAAGAACATCCATGGTAAGAGATAAAATTAAAATAAAGGTGGAAGAGGTGATACTTTACAATATATGGAGAAAGCTACTTTTTATATTGTACATATATGTTTTGTTTCTGTAATGATGTTTTAAAAAAAAACTTCCTAATATTTTTTATAAAAAATAAAAGATATAACTCAATACGAAAGTACGGATTAAGAATGATTAATTAAATATTTCATTTAAGAGTTTACATTTTGTGTGAAAAGAATATTGATTTTGGATGCAAATGCTCCGGGACATGGCATCTTGAAATAAGAGTGATTCATACATTGTCGTGACGAGAAGAAAAGAATATTGTCTTGGCATCTTTTACCCATATATGACATAAAATAGAAGAAAAAAAGAACTAAACCTTTGAAAACTTAAGTTGTACAAAGAATCTATCGAAGTGTCGACAAATTTTTAGTTTTATTTTATTAAAGTACATGTAAGCAACGTTCAGAATAAACGATTATATATGGTCCATGCTATCAATATTTTATTTGAAACCATGTAAGTAACGCTCCACCTATATGTAGCAAAAATCTGCCACACCAGAAATTTCAATATTTATAGAAATGTATCACATACATCAGAATTCACGGTATGCGACTGTAACGTCTCTAAAAATTACTAGTATTGTATCAGTGTTTACATCAGTAACGTTCACAAACTGGAAGCATAAGAACCATCTTTTTCAATGCGAATGTTCATTATAAACGCTTCGAATAACAAAAAGAAAATCCAACTTATTATTTCATTCAATTCCGATAACAGTTGGCAGTTGCTATGAGTTGCGTATGTGAAAACCTGTCTCTGTAAAGGCTACATTGTTTTCGATAGCTAGCTAATTTTAGTCGGTGCGAAATTAGTTTACGTGATTCTTGTTGTACATGAACATCTAATCTTTTTTTGTTTATTTTATTCACAATATAAAAAAAAAACGCGTTGATCCTACGTGGCACGGTAAATGTTGCTGATCGGTGAATATTATTATCATCACACTGATTATTACCTCATTAAGTAACTCATTATACAACATATAGTTAGGTAAATCATATAATTTCAAGTGATTTTAGTTAAAATATTCTAAAACTCCATAAAAAATTATGTGATTTTTTATTTTTTATTTTTAACATTAAAATCTCATCAAATCACTCTAAAATCAAATCATTATTTTAAAATCTAATTTTAAAAATATTTACAATAACCTAGATTTTAAAATCACAAGTTCTATAATACTATGTTATGATATCTCTGGACAGCTACACGGATATGGACCCATTGCTTACGGCCCATTTGAATACCCAGAAAAAAAATCTATCCATAGGCTGCACCTGANAGGCGGCCCCTGAGTTAAAAAAAAAAAAAAAAAAAAATTCTATAACACTAACTTTTTTAAAAGAAGTTTTAAAATTTAAATTTAAATAACACTGAATTTATAATTTTAATATAAATCACCTTAAATTATTCTAAATTACAGTTTCAATACACCCCTAAGATGACCCAGACTTTTTAATCTCTGGGGTTTTTGCACTAATTTTTACAAAAAAGAAAGAAAAATTAATTGCACTGGTTCAGGCCAACTCGACAACCGAGTCAACTCGCTACCAGCACTGATCAGTTTCCCAATTGCGTCCGCCGTAACTGCCGAAACCAGAGACACCGACAGTCAACGGCCGGGTTCGACGAAGGCTCACCCGATCGTAAACGGCGCGTTTCTCAGGATCAGAAAGCGTGCAATACGCCGCGTGGATCTTCATGAAATCGTCCGCGGACGAGTGATTCCGACTGTTTCCAGCGACGTCGGGATGACAGATCCTGGCTAGCCTCCGGTAAGCCGATTTGATCTCCTGGCTCGTCGAGCCGGCGGGAATTTCAAGGATCTCGTAGAGTGACAATCGCTGCGGGATCTGGTGCAATCTCGCGGATTCTTCGGCGCAAGTGTAGGAGGAGGCGGTGGCAGTGGCAGAAAGAGACATCGAGCTCCGGGAAGTGCGAGACGGTGGTGAAACAGGGGAGAGCAGCTGCGAAGAAGAAGAGGACAGAAATGGAGGAGCGAAGAAGGTTGGGGAAGAAGAAGAGAACATCTTGAGACGGTGGCGGTTTTTCTATTTTGAAGTTCCGATTTGGTTTAATGCAGTGTGATTGAGGGAGGAAGATAACAAAGCTAGAGAAGGTTTAATTTATAGGCGAAGACGTGATTAGTCATTTATTGTCAGTTTAACTTAATTAATTACCAAGTTAGCTATTTCGTGAGTGCGATTAAAGATTCTTGTCGGGTTTAGCTTAATCGAACCGGGTCGGGTCGGGTCGTTTTCGGATCTTAAGACGAGTCAGCCAAAAAGCTTATCCAGTTGGAAGTTTTATTGGAGAAAGCGATAAGAATGAAGTAAATGAAGGAACTAACTTTGAGCAATGAGAGAAGTTAATTTTCATCTAACAAAATTTCCTTGGTCGGCGTCATCTAACAAAAACATAAGGGATAATCTCATGATAAATCATGAAACTCCAAAATTTCGACCCATGATGTTTCCCTAATTTAGGAATCACCGTAAAGTGAATACTCAGAAGAAGAAAAAATATTATTTTTGAGAATTTATTTTATGATAGATGATTTTACAAGAAATAATTATACAGTCATACAATCTTAAAAGAACGATAGAATTATATGTTGTAGAACTGTAGATATAATATTTCTAATAAATTAGTGTTATATCAAAGATGTATAAAATGTAAATAGACACTCCAAATAAGCGATACGATATGTATATCAGTATATGTATTATACGTAATAGATGGATCTAATCCAAATATAAACACCAGATCAACACGGATCTAATGGATAATTTAGTAAACAATAAATTTAATGGTTATTGAGGGGGTCATTCCCTGCATATTCTCAAGGGAAATTAGCTCCTATAGCCATAAAAAAACTGTATATTAAAAAACTAACCATAGTACAAAGTATATTATATGTATTATATACCAAATTACCCCTCTGTTTTTGCAGCAAATGTGTACAAGTCCGCTCAGATACGCATGCGTTCGTCTTCGTCGTGAGCGGCGTTGAGCTTGGCTGCATCAATGGAAGCAGTATTTGACCCTAAATCAAAGCAATTGAGAAAATCTGTGGACGAATGCTTCCGAATATAAGATTTAATTATTTTTCTTTTGAACATACTATGCAGAAGATTTAATTTTATCCTATTCTATGTTGTTTGTATAGTATAGAATTTAGTATGAGGGATAATTTTGTCCAGAAAAATGTGGGGTTGGTTACTTTCTTTATATCAATTTACCTATGGTTATATTCTTTATTACCTTTTTCAATATGGTTAGTAAGCTAATTGACCCTATTCTCAATCTCCCACTGTTTTTTTTTTATTCACCAACTTAATCTAAAATGAGTTGTTCTATGTCTGTTTTGATAGTCCACTTCAACCTAAATTTGATCATTCTAATCTCTAAAACACCACAAAAAGTATTCAAACATGGTTTGGCATTTGCGTGTGCCATCTCTCTCTCACACTAATACCTAACAAGTGCTCTTTTGACACTCCAATAAGACATGCCAAATACCACTTTTCTGTTGATGATAATAACGAATTGATGATGTCTGCTTCTGAGCTAATCTTCAAAATAAACACACAAAAACAAATTAGTCCCTTAGACATTAACTCATATTATAACTCACAAGTCACAAGCCTGTGTTTTAATTCATACTTTGATAGTTTGATTGATCATAATTGCGGTATACACGATAAATAAACTCATCACTACACTGTCTTTATCTTTCTGTATGAATATCGATTTCTTTGTCATTGATAATAAAATTTTAATGAAATTTTGTTACAACAACACGTCAAAACGTAACACTCCAATCCCCAGTTTTTTTGTTTCTTTTTCTTTTCCACATAAGGGAATTTTCAAAAACTTTCTTGATTTTGATTTCTCTCGTTCCTCTTCATCAGTACCTCAAACTTCTTTAGACTTTCCGAGAAATAAGATAACCAGGAGGGTTTCTAACATTTCTTGATTTGATACTTGCAGTTCTCAAAAGTCTACGAAACTCATGGAGACTGATTTTACCATCATTATCAATATCTGCTTCTTCAAGAAGTGGCTCAATGGATCCTTTCAAGCCAGTATGCTGCAAAAAGAAACAAATAAAACCCCTTTAATAGTGTGTCATTAATTACTTGAATAAGAAGCATATAATAGTATGTAATATAATATGTTACCATTCGAAGTTCCTCTGCTGTTATATATCCATCTCCGTCTATGTCGAATTTCTCAAATGCTGCTCTTGATCTTTGTTGCCACTTCTCAGAATCATGCTCCTCTAATTGGTTTACGTGTAAAGCAGCAGCAACAAACTCTTCGAAATCCACAAACCCATCTGTGTTGCTATCAATCTGCGCGCATGAGAGAAGCACAACTTTAGCTAATTTAGATTGAAGAATCTCATCAGAACTTAAATTCACATATATACCGCTTGAAGAATCTCTGCAACTCTTCCATCTTTAAGCTTCCAAGGATGATCTTTCGCAAGGGCCTAATAGAAAAGTGAATTAATGTCAAGTATATAGTATATATGGTTGATCGCATTTTGTGTTAGTGATTGAAGAGCTTATATATATATATAGTTTTTATTTTTGATATTACCTGTCTCATCTCTTCAAGGCTAATAGCTCCATTCTTATCAACGTCAATAGCATCAAATTGGTCTCTAAGGTCAGCCAATTCTTCCTCATCAAGTGTTGTTGCTAAAGCCTTAACCCAAGAAAACAACTCGTTAAGGTAATTAAAAAAACCTCAAATGAAACACAAATCTTTGTTCTTGATTACCCTTAAAGCAAATTGCTTGAGACGGCTAAATTTCACAAACTGACGCATGTTGTTGAGAACAGATATGTCTATGGGAATCTCAGATGCATCTCCTCCTTCTCTAACCCATGGATGTGCTGTAAACCAAAACAATCCCAAGAAGATAAGAACAATTAAAATGATCGACAAATTGTGTTAATTAACACTGATTACGTACAATATGCTTACATAGTGCCTGTGCAGCTGTTAATCTCGCTCTCGGGTCTTTTACTAACAACTTCTTGACAAAATCTTTGGCACTGTTGCTAATGTTTGGCCACGGTTTTCTTCTGAAATCCGGTTTGTTCTTCAAAACCTCCTTGAAGATGCCATCTTCAGTCTTATCCCAAAAAGGTCGTCTCCCACAGAGAAGAATGTAACTGATAACACCGATACTCCACACATCCGATTCTGGCCCTGATCTTCGTTTCAACACTTCAGGTGCTACGTAATACGCGCTCCCTACGATATCATGAAACTTTTTGCCTACATATATTGTATCAACATTTTTGTCACATAAAAGTTAGGTCAAAAGAGTGATAGATATATCAAGACACAACTTTTGAAATCACTTTTCAAACAAACCTGGTTTTATGAAGTCTGATAAACCAAAATCTGTAGCTTTTAGAGCTGAGTCCTCTTCGGTTGATTTGAACAGAAAATTCTGATGGAGAAGAAGACTTGTAAAACAAGAAACCAACTACACATTCAAAAGAGGAGCTAGGTAATTAAAAATACCTCTGGTTTCATATCTCGGTGAACCAAACCGCACAAATGACACTCAGCCGCAACTTTCAGCATTTGTCTCACTACCACGGCCGCGTCTCTCTCGCTATAACGGCTATCTTTCCTGGAAAATAAGCAACAAATAATCGCTTAACTAAGTCTATAAAATTCAGCAATCCCCCAAAATTAATTTGTATTTTAATCGGATAAGGCCTTACTTGGCTAATATCCGATCAAGCAATTCACCACCCTCGCATAACCTGAAGAACAATGTCATCATCAAAGGACAAACTAATTAGCAACAGAAGGGACAAACAATATTTCTCAAGAAAGAAGATGATTAGAGAAACAAGATGTTCTTTAGGGTGTTACTTACTCCATTACTATATAAACAGAGTTCTTGTCTTCGAAGGCATTATAAAACCGAACCACATTTTCATGTCCAGTTAAAGCTTGTAATATCTTCACCTCTCTCTTCACATCTTCCACAGCAATCGGAATTGTCATCTGCCCACCAAATCAAATCCATAGCTTAGCACAAGAGAAAAAAAAAGAAAAAAATTTCAATTCAATCAATTACGAAAACAATATCGTTGAAATTTGGTGAAAAAAGATTCCGAAAATCTGAAAAACCTTAAATTAAAATAAGAAAAAGTTGGAATGTTTTTTTTATCACATCCACAGCCAANTGATTAAAAAAAAAAAAAAAAAAAAAACAGAGAATATCGATCTTCATGATTATTGATTGATTAATGATGGCGAAATGATTACCTTCGCTTTATCTATTTTCTTAACAGCGACACGATCTCCGGTTTTTTTCTCGGTTGCGACATAAGTATAACCGAATTGGCCATGTCCGAGCAATTTCCCGATGGTGTAACGGTTATCGAAATCTTTCGCGTACCCAAAATCGACTCGCTTACCGTACGGGATCGCTTCTCCATGTCTCCTACCGTTATTATTGTTAACTTGCTCTCTCGGTCTCCCATGCGGTGTGGTCTGTCGCGTCTGCGTGTTCGTCGGCGTTTTCTTAGCCGCGGTCGAGCGTCGCTGTTGGGTCGTCCTGTGGTCTTTTTGGATCGTTACGGCCATGAATGAACATGGGGTTTGATGTGGTCTTGGTTTAGCCACCGTGAGAGGAGGAGTCCGGGGGCTGCGATTGTGGCGGCCGGAGACTTTGGCGGAGGAGAAACAGAGACCCATGGTTTTGTGGTTTCGGTTTCTTGACCCTACGCGAGCAGGATGTTTTCTCTGGGGAATTTTGTGGCATTAAGGAATAGAAAATGAGGTCGCCATCGAAACAGCATTGCCAGACAGAAAATTGTGCGAAATGTATAGACAGAGAGAAGGGAAGAAGGAGAAGCTTTCGATAATGCGTTGGTAAAGAAAATAGATTTTTCTAGAGACAACCACTTGTGTTTCTTTTTAATAAAGAGTTCCATTTGGCAAACATATACTACTAGGTGGTTTTCCGCGACGTGCGCGGAACAATATATTGAAAATATAAATCAAATAAATTTGATATTATGCTTTATTAGATGATATACGTCATTTTTACTTTCAATCCTTGATTTAGATTGGTTTCCATATATTTTCTTGGCACTTTAAATTGTTTTGTATTTTTTTTTGCAGCATATGCAAATAAAACAAAATGATCTAATAAAATATTTATATATGTTTTTATAAAACCAATATTTAATATTTTGTAATCATAGTCTTCAATCGCTAACGTTAAATAATCATTCTTCATAAAAACGTAGAAGATTATAAATAATTACTCTTTAAACTCAAAAGTTTAACGATCCGCCTTTTATGTTTTTGATCAATCTTGAAGTCGATATACATTTCATTGCTTTAATTAGGATGTTTGTGGCACATTTGTTGCTTGAGCCTCTTCAGTCTTGTTTTTTCTTATAGTTATTTATCTATTTGTTTAAATCCAAAACAACTTGACAGTCCTCTTGATTATTCTCGCTTATTCTAGTTTGGTTAAATTCATTTTTTTGCATATTTTTAACGTTTTTCTGATCTACTCTATTAATTTTTCTCTAAGAGCGAAATCAAGACAGAATGTTAGCATGCTTGTACTAACTTTAAAAGAAGATTCAAAACAGTATAATTAAAGCATATATGATGACCATGCCAAACCTTGGTGTTTCAAATGTTTTCCCAACTATAAGAAAAAAAGTTTATGTCTTTTTTCTTCTTCTCTAAACACTGATGGACATTGTTCCAAAGAACCAACAACATAGTTAAATGTAAAAAAATATACATAAATATTAACGTTAATATTATGGGCTAAAAAAATATTTATTTGTTTTTAAATATTTTATTCAATGGTATAAAAATGTATTTTGTGGATTAGAATATGTCATCAAGTTTATAAAAGGAAAATATTTATTTTTATTTAGTTTTAACGGTAAATAAAAGATTAAATAGATGATGTAAATGTAATATTAATTATTGGATTTAAATTGTATGTAGGTGAATTTTTGAGTTTCTAATTTTAATGTTTATCTTGTAGGGTATTTTTTTTAAAAATACATTAAATAATTATATTAAAATAATATTTAAACAATTTTATTAAAAATATTTTTGTCACTATTTTTATGAGATTGAATGAGAGAGCTCCATGAAAAAAAATGTTTTATTCAATGGTATGAAAAGACATTTGTGGGTTAAAATATGGACGTAAGTTTATAAAAATAAAATATTTGTATTTATTTAGTTTTTAACTGTAAATAAGAGATTAAATAGAAGATGTAAATATATTAAACGATAAAATAATAATTAAACGATAATATAAAAACTAATTAAGCAATTTCATTAAAGTTAGATAATTTTCAAACTTATTAAAAATTATTAAAATAAACTCTTTAATAAAAAATAATTAAACGACAATATAAAAATTAATTAAGCAAATTCTTTTAAGTTAGATAATTACAAAACTAATTAAAAAATCCTTAAAATTATTTTGTCATTATCTTTGTGAGAATGAATGAGAGAGCAATTTCTTTTAAATTAGATAATTACAAAACTAATTAAAAAATCATTAAAATTATTTTGTCATTATCTTTGTGAGAATGAATGAGAGAGCAATTTCATTAAAGTTAGATAATTACAAAACTAATTAAAAAATTCATTAAAATTATTTTTGTCATTATTTTTGTGAGAGTGAATGAGAGAGCTCCATTCTCCAAAATCACTTCGTAAATAATAGTATAGATTTCCTTGGCGAACTTAAAAAAATGACAGTTTAAGCTTTTCGGTTATAAAATATCCTTCTTTTTACAATAAACGTCGTTTTAGAGTTAACATTTTGTTTGAAAATAAGTGTTATTTTAGGTTTTATATATCAAATTCTAGTTTTAACATCATTCATCTAATAAATTAAATTATGGAACGTATTCGTATTCTTGTCTAATATTGTAAAAGTTTTAATATATTATCTTGTGAGAAAACCTTAAACATTCACAAAATGAGTAACTGGAGTTACCGGAGTTTTAAAATATAAGATATTTCATATTTATTGATTTTTATAAATGATTGGATGCATCTGATCAATTGAATTATGCATTTTCTTTTATAATTGGGTTTTTCTGAATTTATATATTTTCTTTATAATTGGTTGAATTGTTTTAAATTTATATATTAGACGATATTTCTAAATTGAATAATATTTTTAAACTCTGTGCTTTTTAGTTGGACAATTTTCTATTATTTTGAAACTGAAAGAATCAAGTTTGGGCCACATCATAAACTGAAGAACAATGCCATCATCAAAGGACAAACTAATTAGCAATAGAAGGCACAAACAATATTTGCCGTTTTGAATTTCTTGCAATGCAAGAAAGAAGCTGATAATAGAAAGAAGATGGTCGTAGGGTTTTACTTACTCCATGACTATATAAACAGAGTTCTTGTCCTCGAAGGCATTATAAAACCGAACCACATTTTCATGTCCAGTTAATGCTTGTAGGATCTTCACCTCTCTCTTTACATCTGCCCACCAAATCAAATCCATACCTTAGCCTCAAGAAACAAACAAAAAAATCCGATTTTTTAAACTCGATAATTTACGAAACAATATCGTTGAACTTTGGTGGAAAAAAAAGATTCCTAAATTCTGAAGAATCTTTAAATTAGAAATTCTGAAGAATCTTTAAATTAGAAAAAACTGGAATGTTTATTGTAATCATAGAAACAGCCAAAAGTCTGATTAAAAAAAAAAACACAGAGAATCTTCATGATTATTGATTGATTAATGAAAGCGAAATGATTGCCTTGTTAATGCGTTGGTAAAGAAAATAGACTTTTCTACATGGAACAGTTTTTTTCTTAACAATTTGAGAAAACTACAATTTTAGGTTATAGGGTTAATAATTGAAACTTATCGGAGTTTTAAAACATAAAATATTTAAATGAATTTTTTTAAATGAAATGAATTGTATTGTGTATTTCTATATAATTGGCTGAGTTGTTTTTAAATTGAAAGCAAAAATGTTCCATGATCAAGCAAACAAGACGAGGTTGCTATATGTCGACGAAAACAATAGCCAGAGAGATAGAGATTTGGTCGACGGAAAAGTTAGTACGGTGATTGCTGAAAATAATAGTCCAATTTATCCTGAAACGAGCAGATTCCTCGATTTAATCGCTCAAATATTCATATTAGATCAAATAAAAAATAGCACTTTATCAGTTTTCTTCAGGCTGACGTTAATTTCAGAAACTTTGCAGAGAGTAGAGAAAGTGTTTCATGAGGAGAAGAGTAAAAGATGGAAGTTTCTTAGTTAGTTTGTTCTTTTGAAGGAAGCTTCTGCACGAGCTTCATCCAACTTTGCTGAGAGCTCTTTCATGAAAGAAGTGCTTGTTCCATGGCTGATCCGTAGAATGTCAAATGCCTTTGTCAGTGAACTTACCGCATCTTCGGTTTCCTCTAGCAACCTGCAACATAACAACCATGTAGAAAGTAGATTTAGTTGGTACGTCTCTACAGGCACACAGTGAATCAGTGTTTGTATTCTAGTTACAGTGGAATAAGAATCTCAAGCACATATAGTAGGCACAGCAGCTGGAAAACATGTAGTGGAATGGTTGCTTTGATTAAAACGTATGTTATATCGATCTTATTCTGTCTTTAATTTCAATGTAGTTCTCAAATCTGAAGATATAATCCAAGGGAATACAGTAAAACCAGAGAAAGGATAAACACAAGTTTTGAAATTGATACCATTCGAGTTTTCCCTGGGTATACAACTGCAGTCCAATCAAAGGATGGGTTGCTGGATATACTCCTGCAGTGATATGAACAAAAGTAAGCACAAGCAATATAACCACCAACGCATTTGAATGATTTTTGCAATTATATGACTCTGTTACCACCTCTGCCAACTTTGCTAACAGCTACTTAAGTAAGATATGTAGTTGTTTCTGTTAAAATGTAATTAAATTAGTAGCCATAAGTACTCGTACAGCTACTGAATGCAACTAGTTTGCCAATAGACCATACTTAATAAAGAGCTTCCACGTTTTGTTAAAAATATAAAATCCCACACTACTTGAAAGTCTGCTTATTTCCTGTTANGGCCAAAAAAAAAAAAAAAAAAAAAAAAAAAAAAAACATATTGATCGAGCTTCGCAACTTCCTGTGTCAAGGACTAAAGTGATATTCAAGATGAAGCAGACATACTTTGGTAAACAGGGACTATTAATCTGCAGTAATTCAAAGCTTCTCTCCAGTTTTCTACTTCCATCAGCATCTGCAAAACAATGCGTAATCGCAAGTTTTGAGACATGTCTTATCAAAACTGTGTACAACTTCCAAAAGTAAAAAGCCTTCTTTCCAAATGAGACGTACCTTGAGAAGTTTTTCACGGGTTCTCATTAAAGTGATGGAGAAAGAATGGAAAAGCCTAGCTTGTAGTTTCTCCATTGCCTTGTATACTGAAATAGCGTCTTGTTTATCTGAAAATGGTCAAATATTCTCTCAGTTCACTTGAAACACAGCTCAATGTAACCAAGATCACTTAAGTTTGTTCAGACATATAAATGCAGGCATTGGGGAAGCAAAGGAGAAAACATATACTTTCTGCGGAATCAGATGCATGAGCTTTCTCTGAAATCTTTTTGACATCACCCGCTAACTTTTTAACCTCTTCCTTGCTCCTCAGAAGGGTGCATTTCTGGCAAATAAAGCCTCTTTCATCTGCAAAATCCACTCAAGAGGATGAGGGAGATCAAGAATGTTCTTGGACCCATAAACTATGGAGTCAAGTCTTTACATACCAGGGTCACGGAGTAAGAAACCAGTGCAGTTGTCATTGGCACACCGATAGCCTTCCAATATTGCACTTTCTTCCATATCATGAGGTTTTCCCTTAGGTACGAAAAACGATGGTACATGTTGTAAGAAATCTTAAATATTGAGTGGTTAAGTGCAAACTCCATTCGTTGATAAGTGGAAGAATTAGTGACTACTTACAATGTTACTGCATCGGGTGCACTCACAGTGGAAGAGGTATTGTTCTTTCAGAGACTTCTGCCGAGTCAGAGTGCTTCCAGCGGTTTCAATATAGCTGATAGTTACCTGATCAAAGACAAAGGGATCTAACAGCTATATGTCAGTGTGCTATTAGCATATACGAAAGTCTCAAGATGAAACAACGCAGAAACTACCTCTGAGTCTTTTGGTATATGCTCCATAGCTCGAACAACAGCCACCTGTTCTTCGAACACCAAAACCGCATTGGGAGCGCAGCTACATAGGTAAAGAGTTAGGCAGGAAACAAACTACTTAAAAGAACACTAACAAAAACAGATAAATGAAGCAATTACCTGTGATTAATGATGGAAACCAAAGGAAACAATCCTATCCCCTGAGGTCTCAGTTCGCTATCACAAATGCTATGAGCATTGCATGAGAACTGCGTTCAGAAGAAATGAAAGTAATTTAAATAATCATGGCTAAACAACATTCCAAGTTTGAAGATTAACACAAGAAGCTCTCTCATTGTAACCCAACAGATAAATCGAAGTGACCACCTTTGAAAAGCCAGCAAGGAAATATGTTTGTACCTTTGAAAAGTTCTCGGCGATCTCTTTTAGATCAATACTAGGAAACTGAAGAATCAAGTTCACAAGATTAGCCATCTGTGCATACAACATCAGCTGCTTTTCATCAAGCTCAGACATGTCTACCAAATCAAAAGGTTAAAGAAGACAAAAAAAGAATATGCAAAAGGAGTATCAACTTCACAAAACTAAAGCCCAAATAAAGAGGATACGAGACACCAAAGCTTCCACCAAACTGTAATCGTCTGTTGTCGTGATTGGTATGACCTGGAGCACATTAATACAGTGAATCAAAGCACCACCATTTACGTTAAAGAAACGATGATCATAAAAGTCGAAAGCAAGAAACTATCAACAACGAAAAATATTGATGAATAACCTTTTCATTTTGTAAATTCCTCTTGATGTAAAGTTTCAGCATCATACGTATTGTAGGAGTCACTAACATCCGTTTCTCCTTCTCAAGTGTAGAGAGAGCTTTGCATTCATGGCGATGCAACTTCCACTCTGACTTCTGAGAGAAAATAATCGAAACAAACGATGAAAACTTGACTACAGTAGGAATCAATCAATTATCAATTTCGAATTTCTCCAGATGAGAATGAATCAATTGATACCTGGCATGAGCTCCCACAGTACCAAACCACTTGACAACCAGAGCATTTCTTAAGGTCATAGGTCTTGAAACATCCATCGCACCTTGATTCCGACGATTTATTGTTCGGAACACAAATATAGGGCTCTTGGCTTAGAATCACTTCTCCTGAGAAATCCAAGACCTCATTCACATAAACAAATTTCATACGAAACCCTAAAGCCCGGCAAAGAGAGGAGATGAAACCTGGAACAAATTCTCTGGCAGTGAATAGAGAGCGGCCTTTTTGCGGGAGATTGCAAACGCTTAAGGAGCGATCTCGTAGAAACCTCTGCAAATCCGCCATTAACGCCTTCTCTGGTAAGCTCTCGAGTACCTATAGGTTTCTAGAACAACGGTAACTTCCGATTTTTAGGTTCTCCAATTATAGGATATATCGACTTTGATCAGTCGCATTTTTTCGTTCTATTGAGTTTTGGATAAATTTTTGCTTTTTGGCGTATTAACCATCAAAATTTTGTAGCTTTTGATGAAAATTGGATGTGAAGGCAACATTTCTGGGTTTGCAAGAACACAAGATAGAAACTTTGAACTTGTAAAGGTTTCAAAGGTGGTACATTTTATAGCACAGAAAATGTTGACACTAAACATCAACCCAAAAGGAGTGACTAGTGAGTATGATAGATACATTACACAAAGTTATTATATTTACAAACCTAATGTAATAATAACATTAAGCTAACACTGGAACTCGAAACTGTTAAGTAGAGGTTTGAAGTTAGAACCAAGGATGCCATGTTGGATCCATCATACATAAGTTGCGAGGAGACAAAGCTGCCTCCACCAGCTCGTTCACTCCTCTTTGCACCGACTGCGGCGGATCCACCGTGTTCTCATCCTACAAAAACCAATGTTTCATCTTATATGATGATGATAAATGATGGTGGTGGTGATGATAAATGATGGTGCATATGTACGTACCTCTTCGGAGAAGTACTGTGGTGCTATTCCTCTGATCCTTACAATGACGTCTTCCACATTGGAGTTAACTTTGTGCTTCAGCTCGGCTGAGTTCAGTGTAGCGATTCCTCCAACAGGAGGGACCGGCACACCGAGAGGTCTTCTTCCGAACCAAGACAGCAATTCGTCGCGGAAGAACATCGCCAGCTGATACCGAAGATGATCGTTTTGCTGAAAAAGTATGGAGAATAGAGAAACAGAGATCAATAATCAATGGCTTCTTGTTTGCATATATTAGTAGTTTTCTGGATTATCATCACTTTACCTTGGAGGAGATTACTGCTTGAGCTGCTGAACACATGGAAGACATGAGAAGACCTTCCACTCCAAACTGAGAGAAGAACGCTTGCATGTTCCTTGTGAGACGGAAAGGCACGGGTTCGTTAAACTCGATCATCCCGTTGGCGTCATAAGCAGGGTGGAAATCTGTTTGGAACATCTTCCCGGTGTTTTTGGCAAACAAGACCTTGTTAGGAGACCTCCCACCGATTTGTAGCATGAAGGACATGAAACTGGAGACAGCTAGCTGGACTGCGAATTGCTTCTTGAAAGCCCACATATGGCTTCCGCTCATCAGTGTCTTGTACATGTACTGAGAGAATATGCTGTCATTGACCAGGGTTTTTGTGATGTCACTGTATGCCTGAAAACGAAGATCTACTACTGCCTCTGCTGAGACTTGCCCTGATATGGCTTGATTGAGTTGCTCCTTGAAGTGGGTTATCGGCTGATCAGGCTCACGGTCATTACGTGCACAGTGATTCTCATACACCTCGAGGAAAGTGTTGTACATGAGATCATCCTCAACCATCCGAACCTGAAACCAGATAAGTTGTTTAAAGACCATGTTGAGAAAGAGAGAGAGAGAGAGGAAGAGATAATTCTTGAAGGACTCTTATGCAATTATTCACCACGCGCGTAAATACTCATTTAATAATACATCAAATCAGAATTTATGGTAATCACCTGAGACCAGACAGGAATGATGATTGGAGTGTGAATTCCAATGTGTCGTCTTCTTGATTCCTTATGCTTATCAAACATTTGGTTCAGCACACGGAAAAGCTGCAAGATGCGTTCATCACTTCTGGCATTAGGCGTCAATGATGTCTGGACTATAAAATGCTTCTGCGAGCCATCTGAGCCGATAAGAGTCAACCGTCTGAAGCTGCTTCCATGCCTTCGAACAATTGGTACGTCTGCTCCGACCCTATCCAACTTTACTGTATGATCAGGTGCCACTTCCTGGATAATTAAGCATATGATTAGTTTCACAAACAGATTAAAAAGTTCCATTAGAAGACTATACTAAATAAAGTGCGAGCGAAAAGTAGTCAAAGTTACTTTCCGACTAAATTCTACCTGGTCAGCAAAGTACTGCCCTGGTATCTCCACATCAACAACATTGAAGTCACGCAATACTCTGCTCTCATCTTCCAATCTCAACACCGCCGGAAACCTGTCTTCAACATTGCTCTGAAGAATATTTTTCCACTTTTTCAGTCGCGTCGTCAGCTCAGCGAGTGTGCTTGGGAATGTAGTTGTACTTTCTGGATCAAGGTGACGCTCAAAATCTTGTTTGTACTCTTTCACAAATTCGACATGCTTGGTCACAGCATCTGCCGAGAAACAAGCTCTGCAGACACCCGACAGTTCTTTTTTGAGCGGCTGGGGAACCTCAGCAGTGGTAGCAGTTGGATACTTGTAACAACGATGCAACAGAGCATTTACAACCGCGAGCAATCTTTCTTCTGGTAATGTAACAAATCTTGAACCTATTTCCGTGAGAAGAGCCTGAAAAGGAAGATTACTTGCTTAGATCATCCAACTAAAGAGGAAGGAAACTAAACGATTAACAAATTTACAAACAAAAAATAATATTACCTCAAGTTCACTGGCTAAGTTGTTATGTTTACTCCTAAGAGCTTCCATAATATCCTTGGCAGCGTCAAAAGCACCCGCAGCAGAGTTTGCCAAGGATGCACCATTCCGTCTTGCTGCGTTTTCATTGTTGTCATTGACAGTAGAGCTGCTTTGATGCATAGGTTGATCATTTCCGGGATGGGCATTATTTTCTGCGGTGGAGCGTTCACTTTCTTGCCCATGTTGGTTCCCACTATCATGGGTTCCACCAGCTCCACTGATTTGAGCGCCTTGATGGATTTGTGTTTCCGATGGTAAATTACCTCCACCTTGACCTGCTACACCAGAAGCATTTTGCTGCTGCATTCTTTGAGCCAAAACCAGTCTTCCTAGTTCAGACTTATTTACCGCATCACGTCGTTCCAGTAAGTACGTGCGCAACCAGTAGTAGAGAGCCTGAAACGGAAAATCCCCCCATACTCGATGAAATAATTAAAATTCACGACTTAGTCCTAAACGCTAAAAGGTAAATTACCTGTGGGAAGACTGCAGCAATTTTCAATAAGACCAATTTGCAGTGGGGTGCTTCGGTTCTTTGTAGGGAAAGCAACAGCTGTGGAATCCAAGAAAGCCACACCCAGTGTGGAACTTGCTCTAAGTGTTTATCAAACACCCTGCCAACAGGCTCATTCGCTGTATCGAAGCTAAGAAGATAAAGAACACGAGCTATGTGACTTCTGGAATTAGAAACTCCAAATCTTATACCCTGAAGAAAGCAACTGACAGCATATTCAAGCCAGATTTCATCTTGAGTTTCTTGGTATGCCTACAAAAGAGAATAAAATATAAGTACAAGGCATACGGAAAACTCGGGAACGTTAAGAGCTTAAAAGAAGCAGAAGAAATACCATGTCACAATAGTTTCCCCAGCTTATCCATCCTTTGGGTAAATTCTTGAACAGGGTGATCGCATTGGAATATGCGATGTTAGCACCTTCGGTGTCATTTAATTTCAAATGAAAATCCCCCTTCAGACGAAAGATCTCTGCCTTGATCTTATCTGGAAAATACTCCAAGTTTGTGCTATTGATCAGATTAAGACCACTAGCGCGCTCTCCCTTCATTTCCAGATAAGCTTTTGCCTGCTCTCTGATTTTAACAAAGGCTTCCTGCACTCACAAATCAAACAAGCTATCAATCAAACTTGGCAAAATATGAAACCATTAAAAGAAAAATCAGAGATGTAGCTCTGCCCAAATTTTGGAAAGATTAAAGAACTACGAATCATGTACCTGTACTTCCATTGTTGAGTGTCCATACATTTTTTCAAGTATCTGAACACAAACATCATAAAGCCCTTGTTTCCGAGCTATCCTGGCAAGCTTATTGACGTTCCATGCTTTGTCACGGAAACCAAGGTGATGAAGTGGAGAATTTGAAGCAGCAAAGTCCTTAAAAGCTTCAATAACAACATTATACATTTCATTCCTCCACTGCAGCATATCGTACCAGACTGTCATATTGTCCCATTCATTTGGAGTCCTCAGCCTCCAAGTCTCAAGAATATCTTTCAGATCTGCATAACGATTTCCAGGTCCACCAACAGCAGCATTTCCTGAAACTTTGCTCCCATTTGCGATGTCAACATGAATTCTAGCAGACTCCTGAACCTCAACTAGTTGTTGGAATTGCTGCAGTAAAGGCACTCTAGCATGAACAGACATTTCAGGCAACTGCCACCACTGTTCCAAAGCAAGATCAACGCCTTTCCCAACTATGTTTTCCGCATCTCCGACACCATTTGAATTTCTGTCATGAAGGGCAAAATAAGCTTGAACCAAGCGAAGCTTTGGGGTCTCTTCCACTTGCGCCTTTGGTATCACGTGATCCTTCAAATATGCCCAATCTGGTAGTTTCCAAAGACTATCAAGCAGTATTTCATAATTCTCAATGCTTTTTCCAAAATCAACCAGAGCATCCCATTGACCAAGCTGAGTGGCACAGTGAAGCCACTGCTCCTCCCACAGACACATTTCAGCCTTAGGGACTGTGTTATTATAAGTGCCTTGGGTTGCCTTAACCATTGCCTGATAAAAGAGGCTCTGAGAGCGCTGCCAAAAACCATGCTGAACTAACGAAAGCCCAGCTCTCGTTTCAGCAGTGATGGACCTCTTCTTCCACAGCCCAAATCTCATATCTTCTTCATTCAACAAACGATAAAGCTCAGCAAGAGACTCAGCACACTTTGAGTCATTCATGAACAACATCACATGGCTCTCTAGCAACGCCAATGCGAGATGCCATGCATTGTACGTTTTTCCAATATATTTGATAAGCTCGCTAGGCATCCTAGGCTGAGGGTGGCTCAACTGAAGCCCTTCCAGAAGTGCTTGCACAACATTTGGCCGGTGTCCTTGCTGCTTCTTATGGTAGTCCTTTGACAGGAGAGAAATCATTGGTTTAGCCAAAGCTATCTGTTCTTCCTTGAGCAGGGTTACCCATACAATTGGAAATACCAAAACCCACAGATGATATGCAACATTGGCATCCGTGTGTGCCAGCTCCCTTAAAGGGATGACAACATCAGCCACCTACAGTAAGAAATTCAAACTTCAGGATAAGAATGACATGTTCTTCGGATTATCCCAAATTGATCAGGATGATAAATTAAATACAGCAAGGGAATTTTATAATTAAGTTGACATTTTCGATCAAGCATAACAAAGAGAAAGTATCATGATAACGCAAAGGAAGTTTTTAAGTTATTCGTAATCACCTGAAGTTTGCTTGTCGCGCTCAGAAATTGTGCATGCTTCATAACAATGTTGTCAAACATTGAAGCAACTTCTTCAGAGCCCTCTAAGGTAGCAAGAGGTTGGTGTTGCATTCCAGGATTATCTGAAGGCAAAAGTGGCTGTACCCTGGCAGAATTTGGCGCCAAACTAATTGGCTTGTCCTCGACTAGGATAGCTAGAAGGAGATCAAGACCTTGTTTGAGCCAGAACACATCACTTAAAGCTTCCCAATCCTGGATTTGAATAATGTACTGCAGCCGCGCAAACAAACTTTTCCCAAGACTCTCGTGATATAACAAGAAGAACTTCCTTCTCATCTCAGGATCCCTTGCCCGTAAACCAAGCATAAAATGCCTTTCAACTTTCAGAGAGACCTCTTGTCGTAGAGCCAGAGGGTACCTATTCATTAAATAGATGAAGATAATATTATCCCTCTCATAAAAGCAATGATGTGAATTAAGGGAAAAGAAAGATTGAAAAGCAAAAACATACTTCGATGAATCAGCACAAAGTCCATATAATAGCTGAAGATACTTCTGATCCCACTCTTCCAAGGCGTCCGATGAAAAGTGTTGCTTATCAATATATGAAAGTTTACCGAGTAAAGCAACTACATCCTTTTGGGTAAGGAAAAAACCAGACAAACCAGATGCACCTGTTTTGCTGAAATCATCCTCAACCCACCTTTTTATCATGTCTAGTATGCAGAGAAGCACACTAGTATCAGTACCCTTTTCGGAAAGCAAGGTGTTCAGTATTTGAGTAACAGATCTTTTGCAATCTGGTATAAGCATGACTGTTTCATCAATAAGTTCCAAGACCGACTTTAAATTAGATATGACTGATCCAACATCAGCGCTTTGACGAGACGAAGTTACTGCAGAATCGGAATCTGTTCGCTGGCCCTGTAAATAGAAAGAAAAATTCCCAGAGTAAGCCACGACTAGGTTATCTAGTCACTATCCAATAGTATGGAAAGCAAAGGTAGATTACAGGAGTTATTAAAAAGGATAGAAATGATATCTTAAAGTTGATAGTATATATGACAAGACCAGAAAGAGGTCAGAAAATAACATAAAGGCAAAAGAGTCGGATCAGGAAGGTGAAGAAAGAGGAACTGGTCTAAATCCTAAGAACTTAGTAGACATTAACGAAAGTCATTGGTGAAAAGCTGAAAAGATGCTTAAGAGATTCCAATACTCACTAATGTGGAAATTGGCAAGTGAGCTTAATAAAAAGAAAGCAAGCGGTAAGTTACTTTTAGGACAAAAACAGGTTATTAAGTAAAAATAACGTAAAAAGTAAGGATAACGTACTTGTCTAGGATGAGAACCTACTGCTGATCCCAGGTCCCGTGCAAGGCGCTGAAGGATACGCACCAACACATATGAATCAACAAAGTTTTTATGAACCTTGGCCAAGGTTTTGATGACAAGAAGTACAAAGCTGATCGAACCAAACGAGATATCATCTCCTGAAGCTTGTGGAGCAGTAACAGCATTAACATGTTTGCTTATCAGCTCATTGACTTTCTGGTACAACAGCTTAATATCAGGAGGTGTACTAGCTGCATCAAGTGGAAATGCGGTGAAGACCATCTTCAGCAAGGAGCATAACGATTTACCAGCATCAAGCATCTTGTGTTTGAAACACGGTTCAAGAATCTGGTGACGAAAAAAACAGTCAATCGGGTGAGCAACGGGAAACAGTATTATTGTGTTTCAAATACTAGAACAAAGGCCTACTGCAGCAAGTATACCTGCGAAATCTGGCTGATGTTGTTCCTAATGAAAAGATGTGGCTGCTTCTCCAGAACTTTGTTCATGACGTCCAATCCCTGAGCAAGTGCTGTTGACGGATCCGACTGAGACGCTGGCATGCTGCTCAACAATTTTTCTAAATAGTTGAATTTGACGTTCGCATTTGGCCAAACCTCCAAAGCTTGCGAAAGCAAATCTAATGCTTGTTTGTACATAGTGTTGGTTTCCTTGTCCTTAGGCTCAATCACCAACGCTACCTGTTCAAGAAAGCAAAATATTTTAAAAAGTATAGAAGCGAAACTAGACATAAGGTCATGTCTGCTAAATAAAACTCGACTAATAAATGAATTTGTAATAGCTGGAACAATGTTATGCAAATAAGCCTTAAGACATGAGGTGACATGGTTAAGAGAATTGAAAAGTAAATCAAAAAGTAAATCAAAGTAAATATATATGTATATACTCAATGGAAAGTACATGTGTATAAAGCCTTACTCTTATGAGAAAGTTAATGATCATTTCTTCCATGGCAGCATTTGGCTTGAATTCCTCATCAGGCTGGGTAGCAGATCCAGGAGTTTCTACATTTGGGATTGATGCACCACCAGGTGACATGACACAGAGTGATTGGAGACCAGGTTCAATTTTAACTCGTTTACTTGGATCTTCTGATGAGGCAGATCCATCTGTTGAACGCTTAGGATCAGCACCGGATGAAGTATGCAATTCAACAGTAACCTGACTAGTTCCATCAGTATCAGTCACCATTTTCGTTTCATTCTGTCTTTGTCTTTCCCAGCTGACAACCAATCCAGCAAGTTCAATTGCAAGCCGCCTATTTTCTGCAGTAGTATTATATGGCAAACCTAGACGACTTAAAGAATTCACCATCTGAGGGACAAATTGTGCTCTACAGCTGTAAAAGAGATCTGAATGCCGAACAACAAGTAGGAAGATGTGGATCAAATTTGGAATCGAATGACCTTCCTCCACCAAAATTTTTTTGGTATATCTTATCCATATTGGCATGCGTGAATCTCCAAGAGGTAGCCTTTTAGGTAAAGCTGGCATGAGAATATCCAGTGCTTGCTTAACTAGCATCTTATTCTCCGGTTGGCATGTCCTAAGAAGTGCAACAAAAACCTACATCCAATTGGCAAAGTAAACGACTTCTGCTTAAGCTAATAATTAATATAAAATACCCTAATATCCGAAGCTCAAGGAGATTCTTTTTAGCTCTTCAAGATCATCGATAAACATCAGTGACAGATAATGGCACAACAAATTTAAATGTTACCTGAAGAATGATTTTCTCAGGAGCCTGGTAAGCATCCAAGAAGTGGCAAACATTAACAAATGCCCACTGTTTACTGGCACTATCTTCCCGTTTGAGATGATTCCATCCAAACTTAATGAGCTCTTTTCTATGATGAACTAAGTCACTCTGAAGATATTTTAGAAGCAAAGTTGCTAATTGCAAAAGTTCGATTCTCAGAGGTTCATCATATTCAGCCGAAACCTACAACAACCAAGGGGAGATTTAACAATAGAACTATAATAAAATCTTGATAATTCTAAACAAGTTGACAAAAAAAATCAGAAATTTTGTACAGGGTTAAAAGGAGCCTACCTCTTCGGGTGGATCAAGAAGCCTCTCCACAATGGTTTTGACTATATCAGGGTCAATAACATCCCAAGTTTGGTCGTTTTGGAAAGCATGGGAAAGCATTGGAAGAATAAGCATTTGCATTGCCTGAACTAAATGATCATGACCGAGTTGTTTCGAATGGAAAAGGTTAAGAAAATGCAGGAGAAGTGCTCTTTTCATGTTGGATGGATATCCTTCTGCGACCTGATGAATAGATCCCAGTTATTATACTAGAGCTGAAAAGTGTGAGAACTAAAAATGGAAAGAGTAAGAAATTGCAACTAAATCTCAGATACCTCGATAATGTAGAATTCCTTCAAAAAGGTGTAGTCAATGCGGCTATGGAACAAGAAAATCGAGAGAATATCAAAGAGAACATTCACTTCAGATTTTTCATGCCGTAGGTAATTCAAGAAGCACTTCACAAGCCATTTGCTCTCTTTCACCTGTGAGTTTGAGAACGCAAAAGACTTTAGATTCCAACTTTACAAAATATATTACATAACTCAAAAGGATGATAGTTCAGATCACAGGTATGTTCGCCAAACACTTCATGATTAACAAATAAACATAGTTTCAGTTTCAGAATTCAGAACGTTAGCATTTCAAGAAAAGAAAAAATACAAGATGAAACTGAAACAATCTCAAGAGGGTTCCAACAAGCAATCCAAGAAAAATGTACATATCATACCACATGAAATCAAGAATTCATTTAATAAAACTAACTCTGTAACCAAATTTAACACATTCCACAGTGAGCCAAATTTGAAGCACCAACATAGAGCTACAAATCAGCAATTGTTACACTTCCTAACGCTGTAATAGTTTCTAATCTCAGACATCAGTTATGACCTCCCATCCCTGGCTATTTACAGGATCCTAAACATAATACACAGCTTGCCAAAAATTAGAAGCAATCAAGATAGAAGAAACTACCTGGACTAAATTCAGCTCTTGTTCATTCTGCAAACGAGATATCCTTGAAGGTGATTTCCAAATGAGAACCAAGGTATCAAAAACACTGCGGTTACTCTGCAGCCAGCTGGGTATCAGTTTCACCATTGTTTTGATGAGGTAAAGCCCCTGAAAATACGCATCCGATGCTACATTAGCCTTTGTTGATGCTGTGTTAGAACTCTCTGACTTAACAGAGACAAGATTTTCATCTCCACTAGCTGGAGGAGTTGAAGCTGCCGTGCTCATTGGAGCATCAGGTTTTGGCAAAATTTCAGGAAAGGCATATGAGAGTATCTTCTGTGGAGACTTTGCCAGTTCTTCTCTTAACGGTTGGCCCGCATCTGATCGAATTATATACATAAACCTGAGTTTTTTAAAGAGAAACAAGCAGCTGTCATAAGCATATTCGTGAAAAATCTACTCCAAGTCACATTCATTTCATCATATAGCACGATGCAGTCGGTAAACGAAAACTTATCATAAGGAATTATCCTCACCTTCGGAAATATTTTGGCTCACTCAATCTAGAAAGAAAATAATCAACAGCCAGGGCCGCATATCGATTTAAGAACTTGGTAAGTGGTAGACGGTATGGGCTATTAATCTCACTGTACACTTGCCCATGAGGAAGAGCTGCTTCTAAGTCAATGGTTAAGGTTACAAGTTCATCTAGAAATTTTGAAGCAGCGTGTGGAAGTAAGTGGAAGAGCTCGATAATAGCTGCCATAGAAAATAAAAGAAAAAAGTGTTGTCAGTTGTGTCCAAGTGAATCATCATATGACCAGACATTGATTAATACTATTTCCAAAATCCAAATTACCGGCTGCTATTTTGGGCTCTTCTCCAGCTTTCCATGATTTCTGGGACTGGGCAAGTTTCTCCGGCTCCAACCATTTTTTAAGGTGCTCCAGCAACTTTCCTCCTAATGTCACATTAAACCAATTTGACAGAAGTTCAAGAAGGCGCGCCAGACCTTGAAGTAAAGGCATACTGAGATTCTTTGTGTGTGCCAAATTAACTAGTATCGGCCTGAGACTACTCTGAAGAAGTTCCTTGGGCATACGTTGTTGATTAATAACCTAAATCAGAGAGAAAAAAAAATTTCAAAAAATAAAATAACTTTATAAAGAAGAATTACGAAGATAGATATCAAGAATTAGACTCCTATGATAACACCGATGAGCACTCATATTCAGAAAAAAAAGTATTGCATGCAGCTAGCTAACTACCAGGGTTGCACGAATCAATTACGATAAAAGACAACTACCAACCTGTCTTAAACCCCCATAACGAAAAACAGGCAGGCTAGTAAGGAATAACTATTTCCTTCACCAACTATCCGAAAAATCCCCAAACTGAATAAGATAAAAGACAACTACCAACCTGTCTTAAACCCTCCTTAGCAACCGCCACGATTTCCGGTGCTCTACATGTTAGAGACTTGAAAAACATGGAAATTATCTTGGCACGTAGTTCATTATGAGTTTGTGTTCGGAAATCAGTCCATGCCATAGTTGTGCACAGAAGCTCGATACAAGCTGTTCGAAGTCTGTTCAATGATGTAAGCACTTTAGGATTCATCAACTTAACTGCCCATACAGTTTCATCAGCTTCAGCTATTTGTAATGCTTCTTGCAGGAAATTCACCAATTCAGGAGTCACTTTTAGAAGGGGAGGCCTCAGTGCCAAGCAAAAATTCAGAGCTGCAACTGTTCCAACCTGTAAGGTAAATTACATAAGGTAAGAATAAAAGACGAAGAGGAAGACAAAATCGAAAAGAGATGCACAAAAGAAAAATAGCAACGTGAAGCACCTGTTGGTCAACTGTCTTTGATCGGAGTGGACGCATTATAAGTGGCTGCAGCAAAAGTTGGTACAAAGGCTCAAGCAACTCAGTTACCTCACTTCCAGTTCGGCTAGCCAAAAGTGCAAGGCAGTTTTGTACATTTTTCCTCACGGGGATTGATGCGTTAGGATTGAACAACTCTGTAGCAAGATACTCTACAACATCTTGAAAGCTTTTTCTACGTGCTTCACTGTTAGCTTCGTCAACATTATTAACCACTCGTAGAATCTGCATAAGAACCTGACTCGTCTCTTCTTGCTCTTTGCTAGCATAAACAGGAAGCCTCTTTAGCACATAAACCAGACCACGCACAATCTTTACTTGGAAAAGACATAATGTTTCAACATTCACTTTCCCCACCAATGCACCTAATCCCATAACCCCTCCCATCTGCGCTTGCCATGTGCTCCCATAACAGCCATGCAAAAGCCGAGGCAAAAGTTGTTCAAACACTGGTATTCGCACACTTGGATGAGGTGAATATACTGGATTCGTAGAAGGGCTCGAGACAATCATGGAAGCATTGTGACCACCCCTAGCCATTAACACATCCGAATGTTTGACACGAGCAAGGAACAAAAGTGTTTCAGCAAACACATTTAATGCATCCAGAGCAGCTTTGGCGTGGAGCCTGTTTTCATCTGCGAGCACATCGACCAGCGCGTCTAAAAATATCAAAGGATCCAATTGCTTTAAGTTAGATGATCGATTACTCTTGGACCTGGAACTCGCCGAAATCACAGAACCCCCAAGTGAACTAGTACTAGTCGATGCATTTGAAGAGGTATAATCAATATGCAAAATAATCGCAAAATGGCGGCAAATGTTCACAACAAAGTCATCATCCGAGTCGCTGAGATCCGAGTCAGAACTGGCAGCAAGTATAGTGATCAACAGTGTCTTGAAGATTGACTTCTCAGCCATTAACTGGGTCTTTGTTTTTACTCCTAAGTCAGCCTGCGACAGCAAGAAGACAGCCCACTTAATAAAACGAATACTTCTTCAGCATATTAAACCAAGTGAAACAGGTATTATAGGGGGACAGCAAGAATGCAAGATCAATCTTCTATCGTAAAAATGAATGGCAGAAGAACGAGTATTAAGAACTGTAATGCCCCAGGTAAATGTGGATCAATCAAGAAACCTTTCTCTACTACTGTATGTCTCCAACATCAAGTAATGTCAAGATCGTAGCACATAATGCATAAAAAATGTAAGGCAATGATACACCTGTCACGCTAAGATAACCTCTGCCATGTGGTAAGAAACTCGATATTTGACCGGGAAAGTACAGAGCCCAACTACGACAGATTAAAATTATAAGAATTATACATTAAACTAACCTTCATTTCCACCGATTCATTCCTTTGCCAAGATGAATCAACAGAGGAACGTAACAAAGTTGACAACTGCCTGGGCGTTTGACCCACATCTGTGACACAGCCAGGCAAATTAAGCTGAGACAACAGGCATACACGGAGGAATTTTAGAGCTTGCTTTCTGTAGTAGATGTCCATGCCGTGGTTCCTCTGAGTAACCGCTGCTACAGCAAGATTTATGAATTTATCCAACGGCACCAGAAAAGGCGTGGATGGCTCAAACGTAAGAACCAAGCGGAGCCCATGCTCTGGATTATCTTTGCATTCAAGTGTAAGTGGCTCTTTCAAAAATCTTCGGTTGCGACCACCCAACTTTCCAAGGATTTGTAAAGCTTTTCCACCCCAAGGATATGGCACAGGCCTCAAATGGGACCATAGTGCTAAGATCACTTCAGACATCACATTTGCCATGCTAGGTTCCAGAAAATCAGGATTCAGGCTATCCACCCAGAATTCAAGGGTGCGTAACCCCAAGCTCACAAGTTCATCGCTTCCTCTCAAACAGAATACAAGAGGCTTCATAAGACGGGGAAGGTATGGCAATAAGGAGCTTAAGCGTGCAGGAAGCGTCAAACAAAGCTCTAACAAAAGATCTTTCATGTCCTCCCCAGCCGGACCCTCGAGCATTGTCAGAAGAATATTAAGACAAGGTAGCAGCATCGGAATCAAATCTCTCAGAAGCAGCTCATATTTACATCCAGCAAGGCCTCTGAACACAGTGCGGAGCAATTGCATATAACCAAGAGGTTTCTCAACTTCCGTAGCATTCTTCATGCAGACTTCCATAATAACAGGCACGTGGTGCTGTAATATTCTTTCGAAGTCAGATGGTGTTTTGGTAACAGCCCCGAAAATGCATCTAAACAGATGCAAAACTAGTTTAGTTGCCTCTGACTCTGGATTCTTCAGAACATCAAGTTTGCTGCTAACTAGTAAATTAATCAAAACATCTGCAAATGGCTTGTAAACTTTGGGAGCTTGCAGAAGTGCTGCAAATATCTGAACCAGTTGGGTATTGTTAATCATGCACTCGAAAAGCTCCGGCATGCATAAAGAGAACATATCCATTAGATCTCGAGGCTCCATAATAGCAAGAATCTGGGAGAAAAGATTAAGCATTTCCTTCTCCTCATCCTTTTCTTTGAAGAGAGCCAAGCAGTGGACGCCACTCCTTAAAACACCAGAGGCTTTCCACACCTACTTAAACGCAGAGATTAGCAAAGCACTTTTAATGACTAGAGCAAACAATCTCACAAGCAATACCTCATCTTCTCTCATTCCTTTAAAACCCTGAGGAGCAGATGATTGTGAAGCAAGAGCTTGAGGATTCATACCCTGGGCAGCAGGAGAAACCTTCAAGATTAATATACTTGCATAGAAAAACCAGACAACACAGATATTAGAGACAACTGAGCACAAACCTGAGGTCGAGGCAAATGGGCATGGGTTATACTCCATATAATTGTTTTCATTCCTGAACACAAATTAGGAGAGAAAAAAATATATTGAGCTTCAAGTATAGAATCAGAATCAATATCTATATTTAAAATAAAATAAAAAGAGAATTCTGTTCAGTACCCATGACCAGTGTCTTGATCAGATTCTTACAATCATTCACTTCTTTTGCATGTTCGACAGGAACCTGTAAATTCAAAACTGCCTGCAAGCGGCGTGATCTAGCAATTAATAAAAGCTGCTAGATAATCCAATCGTTGATCCAAACAAAATATTCGAAGTTATAAATAAGAATGCATAACGCTTTAGTAGAGAGACAAAAAGCTTGGTATGAAAATCTAAGAATCCAACTTGATATTATAATACTGCCTATAATTCAACTTGATAACGAATATATGTAAGAAAATAAAAGAACATAAAAATAAGGAATTGAGTCTATATAAACATGCGACATCACTTTGGCTGATATTTCGGGTTACTCACTATAATATAACACTCACTATTGAATATAACAGACGTGATTTACCTGAACAGGAAGTTCAAGCTTTGCCCTCAATGTGACCCGATCCTTGCCCGCCTCACCTTCCTCCAAAAGCTATGCATCACAAAGCCAGAATAGATATAAAAATATTCAATAAGTATCGAGTTGAGAAGGGAATTAGCTAAAAGTTCAATATAACTCTTTATTAACCTCATTTAATCGTAACATCAATATATAAAAAACGGAATATCAAGCAAGAACACTTTTTACAATTCTTGGAGAAAAATACCAAAACAAAAGCAGCATTGCTTGGTTTTGAAACTTGCAAAACAATTGATCATCAATCTACAGTAAAAACCAAGCCAACAGAACGAACTCCGGAGCACAACATTCGATTTTGGAAAGCAACCAGGATTACCTGAGGAATAGTTCGCTTGAAAGTACTGAATTTCCCAACAAAGGCATCCAGGATACGTCCCTATATACAGGTGTTGCATGAGTTAACTTAATGGATAAAGAAGCCAAATGATTCTAAATTGAGCTCTCCCGTAAATCTTTACCAGTAGAATTCGTGCTTCATCCATTGACTGCTGATCAACACCTTTCTCAAAGATTGGTTCTACCTGAATCCAACACAGGTATTAAGTATTAACAGAAGCTATGTTCAGAAACATAAATAAACTAGTACGCATGCTTTTAGTAGTTTATCGAATTGAACAAGACAAGCACAGTTGGCAATGAAGAATTACCAGATTTAGCATCAGCCGGGCACATGTTGTATGGATACTAAGAGTGAGGGTAGAATCGTGCATGTTTCTTGAAAATAGGTAGATAATCCGCGATAACTGCGACATTTTATAGACAATTCAGAGGAATGTTAAGGAAAGCACACTCGCTAATGTCAAGATCAACGTTAAACACAGTTTAAAGATATTCATCAGTAAGAACCTGAGAAAGAGAAAGATCTCCACGGACGTGGTGAACAATCTCTGCGAGTAGGCTATAAGCCAAAGGCCTCAAAGACTCAAAGCAAGCTCGGCCCGTTCCAACTAGCACCCTGACACAAAAGACAGAAGAAAAAAAGAAATACCAGATATAAGTCATTATTTGTTAATAGATACTTAAGCTTGATAGATTATATGAACGAAAGAAAGGTGTGCTCGATTAAACAAAAAAAACTCCTTATAAATATGAAACGTTTTGAAATTCAGATGTGCCTCATACCTCTCATCTAAAAGAGTGTCAATAAGAGGAAATAAGCCTCTCTTGAAATCAGTCCCAAGTACATGCTTTAATGAGACTAAGAGCTCCTGCATTAAATGAAGTGAAAATGAAATAATGTCACTGCAATCCATTGATGGTGTCACCCAGAATATATAAAAAAAAACGGAACAAAAGGTTTTATACCTTTCTGATAGATGCAGAATCTGAACAAGTCACAAGCAAATTTACAATGCTTTTGCAAATGCTTTCTTCATGCGGCCGGATATATTCGGCGCAGCTTTTTAATAAATACGTCAAAAAAGAAACCGTCTGCAAATAAACCATAAAAAAACAAAAGTCAATCTACCATGCCAATGGCCCCTTACGAACAATATAAGTCTTCAAATATAAGTCCTCACTGAAACAGAACCATTGTCTCACCTTAACCTGCGCACCTTTCAACTCTATGAACTGAGGCTTCAAATGTGCAGGGACATTCTCAGGTCCAGGGACAGAAATTGCAGCAACCATAAGGGGAAGCAAGTGAGGAATGTTGGTCTGAACAAGTCGACTATACAGCTGGAAAAGGAACATAACAACAAGGGGGCTCTCTGTGATGATCTTGAACGACCGAGTACTCGGGTTAAGCTGCCCGTTCCCGACAGGTGCGGTAGGTGTAAGGGACTGATGATCAGAAGAAGTAGACGTCTCCACAGGCTTCACATCTTCCATCTTAACGTTATCGAAGAAATGGCTGACAGTGAACCTGAAAATCTGATAGATCTTGCAGACAAAGTCTAAAAACGGCTGGACCTCGTTCTCTAGCGTTGGCCTAAAGTTCCTAAGAAGGTCGAAGATGATCCGAATGCAAATCAACCCGTTCTCTTCGTTATCTGTAGTGAGCACTTGCATTGCAACTTTCAAGAGGTCCTGAACAAAGGGACGAAGAACCTCGCTGTGAGGAAGACGGTTAAGGATCTCAACCACAATGTTCCGCAGTTTGTGCTCCGGATTGTCGATGAACTGCGGTTTCGTAATCTGTAGAAGGATCACTGAGAATGCTGGGAAGTAGCATTTTAGGAAATTCAAGTACTCAGCTGTGTGAGCTATCTCTAGACTGTCTCTGACCTCCACTACCATCTCAAGCCTTGATTGAATAGCTACAGAAAAAGAAAAAAAAAAGAACAAAATTTAGCTACTTTAGCTACAGTATAAGAGAAAATTTGCTTTCGTAGTTAAAAAACTGAAACAAGAACTTAGTCGAAGTAAGGACTAGGATTTATGACGAGAATCATGAAAAGACTTCGAATTTGAGATTTATGATATCTCAATATCTAAAATTTAAATTGAGAGAGAGAGGGAGAGAGAGAGAGTTTACGTAGGTCAGGATCGACGAGACGACGGGAGTGTTGCTCGAAATTCTGAATTGGACTCATGGTTGAAGAAAGAGCTTAAACTACACGAGAGGAGTAATTTACACGGCGGAGAAGTCGCCGACGATCACTGACGCGACGGAAGTGCCAGACTAGGTCAAGAAGGAATGGAATTAACGAGGGTTTTTTTTGCTACTAGATTAGAGACAATTCTAGAGATTTCTGAGAGCAGAGAGAAACGACGAGTATGGAAGATGATGAATTTTCCCTCTCATTTTTTTTTTTGTTTATCTTCTTCTCTGTGACTCCATTGAATAGTGAGTCTGAGAACTCTCTCCTCCGACACAACACAATCCATGAGATCGCCGACTTGTTATACCAGACTAGTTTTTTTGTTTCATTTCCATATAATGGGCCAACAATATAGGCCCAAACTAATTTTGAAGCCCACAATTTTATATTTCTTTTTGTTGGATAAGAAAAGAGAGGAGAAGTGTTGTTATCAAGACGGTCACATTTTAGCTAACGAATATTATTAGACGTAACTGAATCCAATCATTTCAGTTTTAAATAACCAAAATTCAAGTGTAGTAAACGCCAAGAATCTAACACCCGCTAACTACTATATAAAACAACCAATTAATATAACCATGGTCATTAATTCTCATGTTATACGAATCACATGTTGATGGAGGGTACGTAAAAGGAGAGTTATGGAGAGTGAAAACGGTTGTAGAAGCGTCTTAGGTGGTCGGGCGGAGATAGACACGAGAGCACCGTTTGGATCGGTTAAAGAAGCAGTGGCCTTGTTCGGAGAGAAAGTCTTAGCCGGAGAGATCTACGCAAGGCTTAGAGAGGTAACAATGCTCATACTATATTGTTATCTTCTAAGAATTTTTTTATAAATCTGTTTAACTTTTTTACATATCACAACAATGTATTTGACTGTTTCAGATGCGGACAAAAGAAACAAATTCAGCTCCGAACCCTCAATCGAGATTACGATCCCTAACACTCGAGCTCGAGCAGACAAAGCAAACTCTTACAAAAACCCTACAACTAAACACCATCCTCTGCAACCGAATCAATACCCTGAGACAAGAACTCGAACATGGGAGGGATGAGATCCAACGACTCAACAGGATGAGGTCGAGACGTCTAGATAATCCGGAGATCGAGGAACTCAAGTTCGTGGAAGAACATCAAACGAAGACGTCCAAAGACGTTGAAGAAGAGGTTGTGACAACGGAGGAGTTGGAGAAGAGGAGACTCGTGACGTTTGCTAGCTCGCCTTTGCTGACACGTGTGATGTCAAGCGTCGAGGACGACGAGGAAGAGAGGAAGAAGAGAGAGAAGGTTTTAGAGAGTGTTTTTTCGGTTAAGAAGACCAAATCAAAGAAGGGTTTTGCTCCGTTCATGGGTTGGTTCAGAGCAACCCGCAAAGGCGATTGATCAGTCTCCAATTATGCATGGTCGTCATTGATTATATGACCTTGTATTGTTTGTTTCATAATATAGCAGTGTAATGATGACCTAAAGTGTATCGATCTGATTTAAAAAAAAAAATTGATGAATAAAACTTCTATGTTATGGCACTGCTTGATTAGAGATTTCTCTAAGATATAAGATTACTTTATCACCAGATTGAACATGCATTCACTTTTTCTGTCAACATTCATATGTAAGAATAAAATCCATGTGATATACAAATACATATATAACTATAAGTTATAGTCTATAACTTTCAACACATAACAAACACAATCTAAATGAGATTAGTTTGACAACGTCTTTAAGAGTAAACTGACAAATGAGAAATGAGAAACATTTTTTCTATTGATTTATTCTAATAATGTATACATTCACCGAGTTATCCACATAACAGAAATAAAGTTTAGATTTGGGCGCATCTTTATTCAGCCAACAAAAAAGAAAAGAAGGAAATTAACCAAACTGATCCAAACAAGTCTTTTAGTGAGAATTTCACAGAAAGGGAATCAAAGACCATGATGCTACACAAGCCTCACATCTTTGCTTCTTATAGAAATAACGTACTTTGAATCCCCAAAAAGCATTTAAATATCTTCTCGGATCCGCAGAAAAAACTCATATACTAAACATGTATATATACATATATATAAACATGTATACATCTCAACTTTAAGTAACTCCTCAGACACACATAACTACATGTGTTACTGTCTAGACCATATGAATGGAACACGATGTTCAAATAATTATATACAAAAAATGATTTGGTAATATCAACTTGATTCATTCTCTCTCTCTCTCTCTCTCTCTCTCTCTCTCTCTCTCTCTCTCTCTCTCTCTCTCTCTCTCTCTCTCCTTCCGTGTTCAAAATGAAGATGGGCAATTTTGGTTAAGATGATATATGTGCAATTGAGATTATGTTTGAAGAATTTAAAAGTCTATTCGAATTGAGATCTCCTTGATGTAGACCCCTTCATCTTCTTAAGCGTTTTGTTTTATGGTCCACATGAAAAGGGATTGCATGCTCACGTAAGCTTATACAAAGACAACCAAAAAAAAATGTTAATACCCAAAAGAAAAAAAAATTGTTAATAACAATGAATTAGTGACTTTAGTCAGTATTAGAGAAAATATTACAAATCGTAAGTTTAGGCATTGACTAGATTCATTAAACTATGATCTCTGGTCAAAAAGTTATCGAAAGCTAAAGCTTGGTTACCGTATAAAAAAATATGTGAATTAATATGTCTAAATGATCGGAATTAAGACAAATAAACCCTTTGTGTTTTCAATTTCATAACGTCGAAATATAAAAATACTCTTTTAATTCAATCATTATCAATTACTTTTTGATTAATCTTGTGGGCATTAGAGATAACGACGCAGGCCAGCCAAAGAAAAATATACTCCATGAATTATATTTATATAATTTTCAATGTAATAATAATTAGCGATAGTTTACGATGAAGAAAGGGTTCAAACTACGAAAAATATACTCATTCTTTTCTTTGATATAGATAAATGGCTGCCGGCTGCATCTATGTCCTCCTAACTGCCACATTCTTCCTTCCAAAAAAAAAAAATTTCTTGCTACATATTTCACAATAAACCGGCCTTATATATTAAATACTCCAATAGGAGTAGTATAGTGTCTAAAATAAATAAGCAGACAAGAAATATAATATACTCCCTCTGTTCATTATTATTTGATGTTGTAGCTTTTTCTATTTATTCTTTATTACTTGATGTTTTATACTATTAAATGAATTTTTAGTTAATTAATGCAACAAAAAATATGAACTTCAAGACAATTCAATGATCTTTAGTGGCTTGTAGTTATTTAAAAGGGTAATACACTAATAATTAATATTAATTGTTTCTTAATCCATGTGAAAATTACAAAACATCAAATAATAAAGAACAAAAGGAGTATTAATTTATATTTCCTCATATTCTTAACCATTTTTTTTTCTTGTTTCTTAAAACTTGATGTTTTAACTTTATTTAATGCATTTTACAATTAATTTTGTTGGAAACAATTTTTTTTTTTTTTTGTAGAGGAATTGAAAAGTGTAGATAAAAGTTGAACATAAAATTAAATAACAAAAAAAATATATAGATAAAAGTGATTTTTAATATTTGTGAAGAATCTAAAACATCAAGTTAATTTCAAGAAACAGGGAAGTATATGAGTATAATTTTCATTAGACTTCCAAAAACTCAGATCACTTTAAAGTTTTTTCTTTTTCCCTAGATCACTTAAAAGTTAAAACAATAAGGCAGTAACTAACCAGTAAGTCAGTAACCATAATCATTTTCCTTCTTCATGTTAGTTTATTTCACGCGGCCCCGCTCGGAAATTAGAGAATTTCACGCGCTTTTCAAACGCGTGAGGCACCTTAACATAACCATTATATTCTTTTCCTTGAATGGTATAATGAACAGGAGGAGCAATACCTTG